>JAUZSU010171662.1:0-13116 GCA_034780255.1 Parotocinclus maculicauda | reverse complement strand
CAGCAGCCGACTAGAGTCAGACTCAAGAGAGCGCAAGAGCACCGGACGCGTATACTTCTAACGCACTACCGGGTAGCGGCTCCAAAGAATGCAGAGGATGCGGAAGCGCCAGAGGGCGAGCCTGAGCTCCAACGCGCACGAAGCGAGGGGGGGCAAGGAAATCGCGAAAGTGGCCAAAGCGCAAAAAGGCGAGCGTATAAGCTCAGGGCTTGTAGTGCGAGTGTGAATAACACACGAAAGGCGCGAAGCGCCAAAACACGAAAATAAACTCGGGTACGCGAGGAGCGCGAACGCGAATATATTGTGAGAGGCGCCAGAGCGCCAGAGGGCGAGCGTGAGCTCGAAAACGAAGAAGCCAGACCAGGGCGTGTCCTATTCAGGACGAACACCCGGCTAGAGTGAGGTGCCGACCACTGAAGAGCACTAGCTCAAAACGTGTGAGGAGCGCACGAGTACGGAACGGGAAAACCCTCAAACCACCCCTAACAAACTAAATACCTCTGGGGTTACCCACCCATACCAGTCCTTTGGCACTAAAAGCCCCCGGAACTTTACCACTATCTCTCGTGAACGCGGAAGGGCGCAGGGGCGCCAGTGGTCAGACGCGCGAACCGAACGGAGATGGAATCCTGATGGACAAATGATGACCTGGCCCCGAACAGCGCTAACACCACAGCTTTATAGGACGTGAAGCAGCTTTTGAGATCAGGACATAATTAAGATAGGGAATATATAGGCCGCCTCACTGATACCTCTGTAATGGTGACCGGCAAGGACGGCCGAACGCTCCGGGGGAAGGTAGGAACCCCAACAAACATTACATATATAATAGGATTTGTTTCGGTACTTTAGGATTTGGTTAGAATAAGTGGCTGGTCCCATTAACCGGTGGTCCTATTAACCGGATTCGAAACAAAGAATGAAAAATTTAAAGAGGTACACAGTGGATATGGAAAGTATTTAGACCTCTTTAAATTTTTCATTCTTTGTTCCATTGCAGCCATTTGCTAAAATCAAAAAAGTTGATTTTATTTCTCATTAATGTACACTCAGCATCCCATCTTGACAGAAAAAAACAGACATTTTTGTACATTTATTTAAAAAATATCAACTAAAATATCACATGGTCATCAGTATTCAGACACTTTGTATAAGTATTCAGACTTCTTCTTATCCTTCTTGAGATGAATTTTAATAAAGGGAGTGAGAAATAATCATATACGCTCGATCAAAAACGGCTAAAACAACGATCTAGCTAATCTAACGGTGTCCTGTGACTTTTGCACAGCACCAGGTGCCACAAAGAGTTAAGGCAGTTCTGAAGGTAGAAGCAGCCGGTGGCTTTATGTGTACATTACAAACTGGATGCTCAGTGTACAATCTGTGTAGACATCACACAATGCAAAAGCAAGTAAAGTGAAGAAGCTACAACGGCCTCTCTTGTAATTATGCAATTAGCGATCCTTATTATAGTCACGTAAAATGTTCTAATCAATCCATTTCAATTGAATTTGCATAGCTCATCTCAATAAGCGCTTCGTGTTCTGCTCTCTGGTCGAGTAATTCAGGCCTCTCTGTGGTTGGTAAATAACACATTAGCATTTGGAGCTGTGGGTGACGAGTGGGGGATGCACTGTGACTCTGTTCTTTTTGCTGTCCTTTCCATTTCTTTCTTTCTTTCTTTTTTTCTCCAAGTCCAATGTCGCAGCAATGAATAGGCACTGTATGCAATTATACACATAAAGGTCTGCTCAGATGCACAGCGAAAAGTAGAACCAAAATCATATGAATTCAAACTGAAATCTTTTTAAAAAGGTCCCTTTACACCTAAATGAATATCTGCCTTGTGTCAGCACGAGCAAAATTGGATCCATGATTCTCTCCTTTGCCTTGTATAAAGTTTGCTCCCTTCTTATGCCATTTTTAACACTAATTTGTAGTTAAAGAAATACATTTTCACTATAGTCATGTACAGCTGCCATGGTAAATCCCCAAACCAAGACGTTTCTGTGACGTTTACATTTACATTTCCAGCATTTAGCAGACGCCCTTATCCAGAGCAACCTACGACCTATACAATCTTACAATCCAAGCAATTGTTGGTTAAGGGCCTTGCTCAAGAGCCCAACTGTGGCAGCTTGGCAGAGGTGGGATTTGAACCCTGGACCTTCCTGTTTCAGAGGCCAGTACCTTAACCGCTAGGCTACCACAGTCCCACGTTTACTGAGATCCAGTCGCTACCAATGATCAAGAGCTTTTTAGATGATTTTCCTCACGCTGGCTAATAGAGTCTAGTCCAATTTCTCTCTCTATCTCTCTCTCTCTCTGTCTCTCTGTCTCTCTCTCTCCTGACGACCCTGGGCCTTGAATAAGGTCAATAAACAGCCGAATGCAAAATTTGACAGAGACAATAAACCTGTATGCTGTTCCACAGCCACTTAACAGTTTGTGTACTCCTGATCACATACACATTACAAAATGTACAGCTGAGAGGGGCGTTGTTGATCTTTTGCATGTAACACTGTATAATCGAGGATGTGGGTCACTTTGTACAGATCCAGCCTTATCTCATGCGAGTGTGGGTTGAACCGTGAGCGGAATAATATTCTGCAACTTGAAACTTCAGCGGCAAAAATTGCAGCATGGCTCTGAATGTCATTTCAATAGTTCATAAGCAGTCATGCTGTTGGGGATTTGATTTCATAGGGTGACAGAATTCAAACCTTTAAAGCTCTTAGACCAGAATGAAACCAGAATGGAATAGATACCAAAATACTTATGCATTTTGAAAAGCACATACATATGCTTGTCATATAATTTATAATTAAAAAAAAATATTTTACATTTAAGCAAACAGAAATTTTCACTTGTGGTCTCTCAGACTGTATATTAAAAGGCAGATTTGGGCACAGTTTCAGATGTTTTTCACCTTTTTCGATTTAAATATACCTATATAGTGCTTCACTGATTTCCAGAAGGAATCGTTGGTGTCGCCAGGGGTGTTTCTAGGCTACTTATCATACAAGGGCGCTTACAGAATTTAGAGGGGCACAGCTGTTCCCCATCTGCTTGCCCATCAGTTGTAGAGGCACAACTGTGCATAAGAACTAAGCCTGTTAAACAAAATAATTTTACCATTAAAGTGGACATTACTCTGCCATGGCTGAGAAATGAATAACAAATCAGCAATAAAGATTTTTTTATTAATTCAGTTCATTTTGTTTATTATTAACAGATGACTATTACTCCATGGCTCTGACTGTAGTGGCTGTTATGCATTTTCCACTGTGATCTTAAAGGGGCAACAAAACAAAAACAAGTTTAAAACATGGGTCTGGTGATGTACCTGGGTATCACAGGAGCAGATTATTAAAACATGGACGGTGATAAAGACTCCCCCATTTAAAGAACAAATTATAAAACTCTTAACTTGAGGAATCTGTTAAATACCTCGGGATTCAAACTCAGTTGTTTCTAGACAGACTTTCAATCTAAAATGACTGCACAATATAGTCTTAACAATACCAAGCATCGATTCATCAACATCAAGACGTGGGCAGAAAGGACTGGTGTTAACAGAACATTGTTTGTTATATCACCAGCCAGCCTTTTGCCACAGTAGCAGGGTTCTCATTGTCTTGGCAGACATGATCACATCTTCAGGCAAAACCTCATATAGGAATAATTCTGCTTGAAATGAAATGTGTCAATGGTTCCCGAGCACCATGTGATGCTACGTTTCTGAGATATTAAACCTCCTGCTGAGTACTTAAAGACAACACATGTACAGTGTACAAACAAGTGCATTACACATATTGCTTATTACTTACATCTATCTAGTACTTATCTATCTACTACATTTTAGGTAGAAGAATGAACATACACCTTTGGAAAACATATTAATATATGTTAATATATATGCGGACAGTAATTGACATTCAAGTAATGACAATTTTTTTTATTAATGATTAAATATCATAATACTAGAAATAGTATAAATTAGTGTGATTTGATATGTCTTTACCAGCTTTGCACACCTAGATTTTGGAATGCACTCATTGGCACTGAGTAAAAAATTCGGTTCAGTATGGTATCCTGTAGCACATTGCCCACATTAAACACCAGCAGTTGGGGCAGTGGGTTGTTATCACCATGAGTCCTCCATACTCAAACCTCAAGACTGTTGTCAGATTCCAAACGGAACTTGCATTTTGCATTCAGACGATACGGTCCCAACCCATAGCAGATTAGGCTTCTTGTTCATGACGTCACTGCTAACAAATGCGACAGTGTCTGATGGTGGTGGATGACAAAACTGTGGGAGCTGCTCGTAGTTGACGAAGGATAAAACAATCCTCTTTGTTGGATTATTTCTGCAAGTCTGTAAACTGGGCAAAATGTATGTAAGTGTAAAAAAGTGGATATCTGGGTCTGATTCTGGTCTCTTTTGGTCTTTCCAACATTTAAGTTGCCAGCAGTCTTATAGAAATACCAGACACAGGCACCGGTTATGACTTAAGCTCTGTTTTAATAACAGTACTACAACTATTGTTTAATGCTAGGTGAATCTCAAGGGCAGTTGCTTAGCAACATGGTCATCTATTGAGTCATTTCACTGCTCGGCATCTTTCAGAGCCTCTAATGCAATCTGTTGCTGGTGTTTCACCAAGCAAAGGGTTCAGTGAGCTGCTGTCCCCTCAGGGTCAGTTCTTCTGACAATAATTGAGTGCTGCTTAGTATTTTGGTGCAATAATTCTAAACGAATATTAATTTATTTGCAAAAAGAATCTGCTTCATGTGCGTCCGGCTGCTTTTGTCTCTCCATTTAATAGCGCTGCAAGAATTTATTTGAAGGCAGTTATTTGTTCAACAAAATCCTAATGCAATGTAAACTAATATAATCGTATGTAATCTAATCTAATCCAGTATGTCTGGCCATCCAATATAATCGGATGTAATGTAATGTAGTGTAATGTAATCTAATCATTCTGTGCCCATCCAATTTAAATTAATGTATTCTAACCTAATGCAATTCAATAGTACGTAATCTGTTATAATCTAATATAATGTAACCTGTCTGTCTGTCCATAAATCCAATCTAATCTAATATGATGTAATGCATGATAATCTGTCTGTGTTATATGTATTATAATGTAATCTAAACTAAATTTAACCTAAATTCACTTTCTAATTCTAATTTAATCTAATCTAATCCATTTATGGTTATTGTTCTAATTAATGGTAAAACACTGATTAGTTCTCTGCACGTCCCGCTGCATTTTGTTAGTCCCCCTTTCATGTCTGCTTCATTCACCCCGGGATATGTGAAGCATTTCATGAGACGCTGGACGTATGTGTTTTTGTGCTGGCTGAGACTGTTTGGTCCGTGTTCTAGCTCCCACAGCTCTATGCTGGATCAGACTCGAGGGAAGCAGACCCTGGCTAGCACGTTTGCTTTAATTATTCTCTAACGAGAAACCTTTGCTGATGGACTGCAGTTTTGACAGAAAGCTCCACTGCTTGCATTACCTAAAAAGGTTTCCAGTCTCATGAAGTGTTTCACAAACAGCAGGGTGAATGAAGCAGACACGAAAGGGATACTAACAAAATGCAGAGGGACGCACTAATCAGTGTTATATTATTAATTAGAACAATAACCATAAATTGATTAGATTAGATTAAATTGGGATAATAAAGTGAATGCACAAATTCATGTAGTTAAGCTTAAATTTAGTTTAGATTACATTATAAATTGTTAGAAGAAATTGGTGGGACAGACAGACAGATTAGATTATAATGCATTGCATCATATTAGATTAGATTGGATTTATGGACAGGCGGACAGATTACATTATATTAGATTAAAACAGATTATGTAACATTGTATTACATCAGATTAGATTACATTAATTTACATTGGATGGGCACAGAGAGATTAGATTACATTACACTATATCAGATTATATTGGATGGCCAGATATATCGGATATATATGTTTACATTGATGTCATTTCGCAGACGCCCTTATCCAGAGCGACTTACAATTAATACAGGCTTACAATCCAAGAAATTGTGGGTTAAGGGCCTTGCTCAGGGACCCAACTGTGGCAGAGGTGGGATTTGAACCCTGGACATTCTGGCCCATAGTCCAGTACCTTAACCACTAGGCCACCACAGTCCCTCGCTGGGAAGTAAATGTTGCCCAACACCAGTACTTTTACCACACAGTGCCAGTGGTGGTTCAGGAAAACAGCAGACTTTTTAACCACATAGAAGTTATGCTTTGTTTTGGCCATTTTTAATGATTTTTGTTTGTTTATTTTAAAAAAAAGCCTCACAGATGTTTATCATGCATGTCTGATTTCGTTCTTTTCACCACAGCCTCTGACGTGATGTTTAAATTGCATTTCGATGACAATTTTTCACAAAGACAGATTTTAAATTGGATCATTTAAAATATCATTTTAATGATAATGGCAAATCAGCTACTTTGTTGGTGCGTTTTCTGTACAGCAATTCAAGATGGTTAACCAAACAGATCCTTTTTCTTTCTGTACACATTGTTGAATTATTATTGTTTAAAATTCATTTTTTATTTTATTACTCATAGTGTTAGAACAGTTCATCGTCTACAATCGAATGATATTGTTTACTTGTTTATGTAATACAACATTAAGTCACAAAGATCTTCACTGAATGTTGGTTTAATGAGCAAAACATTTTATAGTGCATACATTTAACTCTGCTTTGCTTCATTTAATTCATTATATTAATTCATTATTTTTCTCTGTCATAATTAGGATTTCTGTCATCGCATTGTCTTCATGTAAATACGCTAAAATCAATGATAGCAAACTTCATCGACTGCTAGGTCATTTATTCTAATTAACACAATGTTCTCCTCAGATCTGTTAGGCTAGAGAAAGTGAATGGAAGTGAAAGCATGTGCATCTCATGATAGATCTGATCTGACTTTTCAGGTATGAGCATCGGTAGAAAATGAACAGAATTAAACATTTAGTCAATAAAACACTCAAAAAGGCTTTGTGTTATTAGAAAATTAAGAAATTAGTTGCTTATAATGCATAATATATCAGTTGTTGATAAATGTGGATACCCATATTTGCTTGGATTGTAATCTGTTAATCCCATCCCATTTTGATGCTTGTCATATTGATATCAGTTGTTGATAAATGTGGATACCCATATTTGCTTGGATTGTAATCTTTTAATCCCATCCCATTTTGATGCTTGTCATATTGATAAAACCATTGGGTCTCTGGAACAGCAGCATGGTGGTGACAAAACCTTTTGGAGACACATAATATGAAGTAGTTCTAATTTATTCTTGTGTGAGGTTTAATGTTATTTAATGTTGTGTGAGGATGTAGCCCTAAAATGACCAACAGAACTTCTATATCTTTGTCCCTTTTTTTTCTTTGTACAGACTGGAAGGAAAGAGAGGGGTGACCCGCTGAACTCCGCCATAGACAAGATGACTAAGAAGACACGGGACCTGCGCAGACAGGTAACTGATGCCTGTATCTTCAGAATTACTGAACTATAAAATCATGCAGGCTGAGCTGTCTAGGAGAGTCTGACTATTAGTGTGAAAATATGAATCTTAGACCTAGAAACCAGACCATGTGATGATACTAAAGTAAACAGATGAACTCATTCATAGTGTCTGCATAGGACAAAGCAGTCAGTTTGACCATATTACAGACATTAGAGAAATCCATTTACTTTCTGTCTGTTAACTACTACTGCTACTAATAATACGTTTAATTTCACACCATTCACGGAACCCAAGGATGCTTTACAACAATTATAACATAAATCGAATACAACTGACACACAATTCAATACACGCAGACACAAACATTAATAGAGGAGGAAAATAAAAAAGCTTTTAGAAGAGATTTAACTAGAATAAATAGAACCATGATAAGACAAATGCTAGACAATTTCATAATGCAGATTAGACGGATTTGGATAATGCTAGATTTCTGGACTATTGATTAGGATGGTAAGTCCCTGATGATGAAGGTGGTAAGTCCCCTGGGTTAGTGGTTAAGTCAGTGGCTGAAGTTGGAATTAGCAGATTTGGCTTGGGGTAGTTTTTGGGGTTAGATTTAGAGATTAGTGGTTAGGTTTAGAGATTAGTGGTCTAGATTGGTGGTTAGGGTTGGGATTATCAGTTACGATTGGGTTTAGAGCGGTTTTTGGGGTTAGGTTTAGAGGTTTAGTGGTTAGGTTTGAGGTTGTGGTTGGAGTTAGGGTTAGAGGTTAGAAGTTAGTGGTTAGGGTTGAGATTATCAGTTAGGATATATGTTTATATCTTTATATAAAAGATAAAAGGAATTAGTGGGATTTAGGGATTAGTGGTTAGGTTTAGAGGTTTAGTGGTTGCCGTTAGTGGTAAGAGTTGGGATTATCAGTAAGGATTTATTTTTAGGGCAGTTTTGGGGGTTAGCTTTGTAGATTAGTGGTTAGGTTTAGAGGTTTAGTGGTTGCCGTTAGAGGTTAGTGGTTAGAGTTGGGATTATCAGTTAGGTTTGGTCTTGGGGTAGTTTTTGAGGTTAGGTTAAGAGTTTAGTGGTTAGGTTTGAGGTGGCGGTTGGAGTTAGGGTTGGGTTTATCAGTTAGGTTTGGTCTTGGGGTAGTTTTTGAGGTTAGGTTTAGAGGTTAGTGTTTAAGGGTGGGGTTAGAGATTAGTGGTCAGGGTTAGTGGTTAGAGTTGGGATTAGCAGTAAGGGATAGGATTAAGGTTGGGGTTAACAGAAGCTGTTATGATTGGGGCAAGGGGCTGGGTTTAAAGGTCATTAGATGGTTAGAGGTTTGGATTAGCATTAAAGGTTAGGGTTGGGGATAACAGGAGGTTTTGGGCTGGGGTTAGCAGTGAAGGTTAGGCATGCAGTCAGGATTAGAGGTTTGTGGTTAGGGGTGAGAATAAAACTGGGATCCAAAGCAACAGTTGATCGAAAAATGATCTACGTTGCACAAGAGTGGAGATTGCTCAGGTGGCAGCACAGTCTAATACGCTAAACCCCAATTAGAGGCTTGATTTCTGATTTTGCTCTCGGACTTGATCAATAATTACATGCCAGCTTCATTCACTTTTTCTGAAGGAGGTGAAGCCAGGCAGGTATTGGTATCCCATTCAGGGCAAACCAATGTCTCTGTGAACCTGACCAAGGTTAATAATATTAAAAAATGTAATTCACAGAGTCATTTAAAACTACAAAATAAACTTAAATATCCAGTCCCAACTGTAAGCTTTTCCAATTTTCTTTCTAAAACCACCTCCCAGACTCTCACCTTGCAAATGTGCTCTACATAAACATCAAAAAGCCTAGAGAAAGTGTCAAGTCTCCCACTCGAGGTGCGTGGCTCTGCTGTGGACTTGTGCAATCACAGCAAGAGGTGTGTAAAAGCTTTCCTCTGTCAGTGTATTGGAGGTCTGTTTCTGAGTGTGTTCCAAGTCTGAAATCAAACTTGTGAGAAATGGGAGAAAAAAGCAGCTCTTGGCTCCACTTTACATTCAGCAAGCTGAAAGGAGCTACAGGCTAATATGATGCCCTTATTAGACAACTTGTTTGCATCAAACACAGCTAAGTGAGATAACTGTTTCCTTTCCAAAGTGAAAGAGAAGTTCTTGTGAGCTTCATACCCAAAGTAGAGTTCACTGACAGAGTTTTCTGGATTCTGGACCTCTCTGTTTTTCGTAGGTGGGAACACTTGAAAAAGCATTATTATAAAATAATTATTTTTTGGTGCTCTCTGTGTGGAGTCTGCATGTCCTCCCCGTGTCTGCGTGGGTTTACTCCGGGTACTCTGGTTTCCTCCCACAGTCCAAAGACATCCGTGTTAGGTTAATTAGTGTCTCTAAAGTGGGCCTTAGTTTGTGACTGTGCGTGCCCTACAATGGATTGGCACCCCATCTAAGGTTGCTGCCCTTGCGCCCAGAGTTTGCAGGTGAGCACCGGTTAGCCCGCGACTCCGTATGGGTTAAGCGGAAGATAATTTAAATTATAACTATTTTTCCATATATATATATATATCTTAGATAAATCACAGTCAGGAAATCATCTACAGTAACAGATAGAAACTTTTGTTTACCAACTTTGTAGCAGAAGATGTCAATCATTGTTATCTGATGACATCGAGTATGAAGGTAAACATTACTAGCCAGCCAGCTGTTGTTTTTTCTTGTTTTTGTTTTACGGAAATTACATTTTACAGCCATATTAATCTCAGGCTCACATAAACATCACCTCACTAAAGATTTTACAGCCATGAGCATGGACCTACAAAGTGCACGGCCCCATCCTGTCATACACCACTAATGAGCTCCAGAAGATGATGGGTTCAAATCCTAAACATGCCATGTGAGTCACAGAGGGCATAGCTGGCCTTGCTACCTTGTTGTTCAAGTGTGTGTCTATAAACCAATTCCTGAATCTTGTAAAAGCGTTATTTTGAGAGTCACTCAGGTGTTCAGTACAATCTATTCCAATGCCACTGTTTATCTATTGAGATGATGTTCCTTATTTACTTCATATGATGGACCTGGGAGGGTGTCTAATGTAACCGGGCTCACCATACAGCAACAATTTACTCTCGTGTACCATATATAAATATAGGGGTAACCCCATGTGCAAAGATTGTTTTGAATGGCCTCTTTTTCTAATTACAAATTGATCGACGTGCTTTGTATTTAACGGCGCGTGCAAATCAGTCGTCATGGACACACGCATGACTGGACAACTCAGACTCCTCCAGACTCTGAGGCATCTCATAATGTGAGAGCATTATTGTAAACATAGGCTTTCAGTGTGGACCTTAAATACGACTGAGATGGTTTAAAACTCTCCGCTTTCATACCTTAGAAATCTAATTTCCCATCTAATACCTTTCTAATTCTGTCTAATTCCAGCGCTTCCTTTTCACTCCAGAGCCTGGTTCCTTTACCGCTTCTTTATTTGGCAAACCCAAAAACTGTCCCTACAAAAAATAAGAACTGGCTTTACATATTTAGCTAGGCAAGCTCATTTTTCACAAGACCTTTGTTCGTTTGTGTAGTCTGGTATTTATATTAAGATATATTTTAGATATGTACAGCGTGACTGTTGTGGGGAGGGGCTGACAATATTGTACAGGTCATCTTGTGATATTATTGAGTGCCCAGCTTGGTTAAGGTCAGCTGATTGTGGAGGCAAGTCCATGACAGACAGCATATTTGATCTTGTTTGGTCTTCCAGTGATGGTTGCAAAGCTGCGAGGTGTGTTTTAAGTTATTCTCCTGTTGAATTATGAATCTTTCCCCATAAAGATTCAAATTTTACTAGTGCCCTCACACTTTTAGCCTCTGCTGAATGTCTTAGTGATATAGTGGTGCAGGATTCTTGCTAATTTGTCCTTCTGCCCGTGTGCTATTTTTACAGATTACAAATCTGAAGTTTATTGTTTTAGTGCATCAGGGCCATGAGAGCATCTTGTTAGTAGCATATGTCCTTATAACTGCTTTAAACTAATGTCCGTGATAGAAATAAAACAGCTTTTAAACAATAGTGTTCAAACTTAAGGAGGCAATGATTTGGGGGAGGCAGCACAACTCTTTTAACAGCCACTGACTGTGAATGTGGTATAGTTGTTGTTTCTAGCCTGTGGGAGTGTGCTGGGGTAGAGGTTAAGATACTTGGCTAAGGACCAAAGGGGTTCAAATCCCAAACCTGTTAAGCCATCACTGTTGGGTTCTTGAGCAAGACCCCAATGAACCCTAATTGATTAGAAAGTAAGATTGCATCACATTGGCTGGTTCCCTTTTATTGGGACTGTGGTGGCTCGGTGGATAAGGTACTGGACTGTGGAGCACTTAAACCCCACCTCTGCCAAGCCACCACTGTTGGGTCCTTGATCATGGCCCTGAACCCACAGTGTCTGATGGTTCTCGTTTTCGGCTCTGACATTTGCATGTTAGGGTCAAAATTTGTCATGAACTACATAAACTCCTGGATCCATCCTGCCTTCTGTGTATCTCCTGATGTCTACTTTCAGCTCAAATCATCTCAATCTGGATTCTTGAACATGACAGTGAGTTTACTGGCCTTCTCAATCACTAGATCTCAATCCAATAGAAGATATTTGGTGTTGTGGAACAGAAGATTGACGTCATGGATGTAGACTGGACAAATCTGCAGAAACCTTGTGATACCATCATGTCAATTAGAACCTTGTTGAAGGCGGGCAAAAGGAAGTCTTAGTGTGGGTCCTAGCAGGCAAAACGTGGTAGTAGCAAAAAATAAACCTAATAAAGTGGCCAGTGATTGTATTTTGCCTGGTAGCGCCATGGAGGAAATATGAGACCCAGGATCCATCTCGTGCCTGGAGGTCCTCGAAGCTCTAAGTCAAATGAATGAAGGCACGGCCATCTCATCAAATCAGGCTGAGCAGCGGAACATCAAACTCTCAGTGGCAGCAGGGTTTGAGTTATTGCTGTCTACCTGGCAAGAGGATCTACAGCCTAAGCCTTAGCAAATCAAGTAGCTGCTTCTGCTCAGTCACAGCAGACGATTACGGCGATTGCAGTAGGAGAACGCTGGCACGAGTGATTTCTCTTTTGCGCAGAGGCTGTCTTGTTTTGTTTTGCACTGTATTGCATCGGTCCACTTGGTTGGGTTCTATTTATGGATCTTGCTTTGGGAACATCAGGCAATATTGTTGAGCACGAGATGTAGTAAAGATGTAGTAAAGGGAGGGGGCAGAGGTTTGTGTGGGGTGTCATGCTCTTTTGCATAAATACCTCATACCTCATAACTCTGTAATGGTCACATGTGGAAAAACTACAGCGCTGTATAGTTTTCTTGTTTGAAAAAAACATCAGGCCCAAATGTAGTGTTAGATTGCAAGTCACTGTACCACTGTACTGTAGTGTCTGCCTGGTATACTCAAACAGAGCTCATGTGTTAATCTGGAGCGTTTACAGGTATGAAACAAAGTTAACAATAAATTAAAACAAAGATCTGTTCTTCGACATCAACTCAAATTCAATTCAAATTTATTTATATAGCGCTTTTTACACTGGTGCATTGTCTCAAAGCAGCTTTACAATAT
>JAUZSU010171651.1:0-13116 GCA_034780255.1 Parotocinclus maculicauda | reverse complement strand
ATTTCATCTACGACCGAATCACAGCCGTGATGTTATTCGCGATAACACACTCCCTCTCGTGTTCTATTGCTTAAATATATATATATATAATTTCCTTACACATTTCTGGACAAACTGGAGATCCACTCCCCATCTATGCTCAACAAAGACTCTCCTGGTGCTGTTTTTGTATCGATTCATGATTATAATCACTTGTTGACATCACCTGTTTCAAATCACATCATTATTTGTTTTTAGTATTCATTAATAACCCTAAATTGCTCCATCCTGACATTTTTGGAGTCCTAAGATCCAGGAATGGATGTTTGATGAAATATCTCAGGTCCATACTGCCTGTAACTAAATAAAAAGTCGACGTAAATGTAAGAAACACTGTTTTTTATTTTATCATATATTATTATTGTATATGGGTTTGCTATTTAATATCAAATGTAGTATGTTTTCTGACTTGGAACAAAGCAAACTGAAAATGGAAAACATTCAAATCGTTGACAGTTTGAAGCTCGGCCTATGATTACCAAATACCAACCGTGGTCTGTGGCTAGCCAGGAGCCTGAGCTAACTTTAGCATTTGGCTAACCAGTGCACTATGAAACAACTCGGGATAATGAGAACTCATATTATTACAGTCCTGACATAACAAAACGATCATAAACTCAAATCCTGTTCAGCTGAAACAAGGAAATACTAAGAGCGTGTTTTATTTACAGTGTAAGAAATTACCTTGACTGACCAGTTTGTAAGACGTCTTGTAGATGTGGCCGGTCACGCCACTGCAGGGGAGTTTTAGCCTTTGTTTAATGCCACCCTGCTTGCTAGGAGGACATTACGTCCTCTAATCCATGCCAATTTAGAGTGACCAAACGACACGCATGTCTTTGGACTGTGGGAGGAAACAGGAGTACCCGGAGTAAACCCACGCAGACACGGGGACGACCCAGGCCGCTCCACCCTGGCATTGAACCTGTGCCACCCTGTGTAAGAAATAAACAGTGGGAATGGCCAAGTAATTTCACCTAGGAAAGACCAACAAAGTGGGTTACAGTTTCACCCGCAAAATCCGTGATGGAACTGAGCTCCTAACGATTAAGCGAGGGTGCAAAATAGCTGCCAATCAAAACAGAATCGGCAAATTTTAGCATCCCGCCCACAGCTCCATTTGCTCTATTTAAAATCTATAGCATTTATGCTACAGGAACATATGAGAAGCTTTTGTGATCAGTACCCGATTGTGAATGAACTCGTCTTCCAGACACATTTGTAGAAATGTTAGCACAACTGCCGTATTTTACCATTTCATTTTTTACATTCCCTTGCAGTCTTGGAGAAATCCCAGCTGTAATAATGATATAAAGGACAATAGTATGTGTCAATGCACCAGACATGTTTTCATGTTTTCTGCACAGTAAACTCGTACATTAAGGGGGTTCTTTCTTGCAGAGGCACTTTTTGCGTTAAATCTCAAGGACTAACTTCAAACTGTGTATTCAATCTTCTTTTATTTGTGCACACACGTGGATGTAGATGGTAAGTGGGTGCTTAATTAATGAGAGGTGGCGGGCCCGTTATATTAAGACACTCAGTGTAGTTCAATTTGCCTTACGAAGTACAGCGTGTGTGTTTGTTAGCGTGTTGCTGCATCTGTCGTAGCGTTTTGTGGCTGATCTAAACAATACACGCTCCCCGGCCACTTTATTAGATACACTCGCTTGTTGGCGCAAATATCTGATCAGCCAATCACACGGTAGCAGCATCGGAATGGGGAAAGAAAGGCGATTGGACTGACTTTGAACGTGGCACAGTTGTTGATTATTTCAGACATTTTTGATCTGTCCGATCACCAGCGCAGTGTGTGACGCCCTCAATATATAAAGGGTAGCGTATGACATTTTTGCCGGGGGTGCAGTTTTTAAGAATGACCAACACTTCTGAAAACGTAAGCGTTTGGAATGAAATCGTCAACTTCAATTCACTTGCTTATTTCACTTTTTAGTTCGGTCAGCCAAAAGGTCCAAATTATACACTCGCCCCGACACACACACACACACTGTGCAATAACTTTGGTTGTCAGAAAGAAATGGCTGGAGTGAAGGGGTAATTACTGTTATCAGGACGTTATGCCCTGAACCAAATGAACTGAATCTCTTTAGGCTTTTTGTGTCAGACATATTTAATATCACCCTGTTCTTCCTTTTCAACCCTAGAAAACACACACACGCACACACACACATACAGACACACACATTTTGTATAAATATGTCTCACTGTTCTTTGTGCCACTGCCTTCAACGTTCCATATATAACATCACGATCGCTGTAGCTAATAAGAACAGCATTGAGGACATTTGGTCCCCACAATGTAATATATACAATTTTCTGTGCTGTTTTTATTGTTCTTGGGCTTTTTTCGAATAAATAAATCTTAAAAACAGGGTTTAAAAACAACCTTTTAGTCCGAATATCACTCTAATTTTTAAAGACGTGCAGGTTAAGTGTTTTTAAATCCATTAAATGAATTCAGGGGGCACTTATCTTTCACTTTTATATATCAGGGCCTGGTGTTTCTCACCAGGGAAGAAGTTTTATAGTGAGTCACTTTTGAAAGCGTATTGATTTTTTGGCTTCAACTGGCCGTGGCTCGGTGCCTGCCCTGGAGAGAGGTGCATGCTTTTGCCAAGGTTCCTTACATTTTGTCCGTTCAGTTCCTCACTGTATTTAAAATTCTTTGAGGCCATTGAAAGTTTGCTTGTGTTATTTGCGTTAACTGTAAATGATTTGACACCTGCTCTGAATATGCACGCTTTTCTCGTCTGTCTGACAGTAGAACGGATCCATCAGGCTCTGAACCAGTAAGGAGGACGCAAACAAGTCTCCATAGGTCCTCAGAAAGTTAGTAATGACAAACTTTATTCAAAAGGAAGGTTGCACTTAGCAATAGAAGCTTGAGTTTACCAATAGAGTAAGTGTTTTGCTTTCAGTGTTCACTTTTAGTTAATTATTTGCTAAACTGCATGAGATTTTTTTCACTTTATTATAAAATAAGCTTTGCGTTAATGATTTTGATGAACTGTAGGATAAGGGGCTGCTGTACAATACTCTGTTAATACACAGAGGAACTTATAATACATATAGATTTTAAGGGGTTTGGAGCTGATTCATTTGCTCTGTATTCGTCGTTTTCGGTACTCCTTTGTTTATGAACGTTAAAATGCTGTATAAAGTATAAACACGGTCGCTGAATGTTCTCGTGTAGACGGGGAGACAGAGTACTCTGATTTATCTGGGTAACAGTTTGATTTGTTTCTCGTAAAGTCTAATGGAAAAATAAACAGGACCCAAGGTCCAGTTCTGACTCTTCTGTTCGCAGGTTCCTGGAACGTCTTAGTCGTTTGGCTGAAGCTTAGTGAGTGCTCGGAGGAGATGACGCTGACTTTTTACAAAGGATAACACTTTGTAATCTTGTTAAGACTGGCTATAGTTTGCAGACTATAAACAGAGCGAACAAGTGCTCTGATGTATCTCTCCAGCCGTCTGTTTCGGAACGGATTGTTTTCCTTAAGCATTTGACAGGACGTCCGGTTTGACCAAACGCAGCTGTGCTTGTAGAAGCGGCTCTGGAAGAAAGTCCAGCAAGTTCCAGTAAGGCTAAACAAACAAAAGGCATAATGTGATGACAATAAACTAGGCTCAGGTGGAAGCAGTGAATAAAGGGTTGAGCAAACGAGAAGGCGGAGTCGACCTGGACCGTATATTAGATCTCTAATACAATACAAATATAGGAATTATACTAACGTTCCTGCTGGATTTCCATTTCTCCCAGCACGTGAAGCACCGGCACATAGCCAGCAAGGAAAAAACCATAGAAAGTATTTAGCTAAAGATTGAAGCAATTCATATTTGATCAATGAAAAGCTGTGAGGAAAATATCCTGACCTTCTCAAGGTGGAAAGCAGCGGATCGTTTTGAGCATTCGTTTGGCTTATCGATGTGTCCCGTTCTGACGTGAATACACAGTGACAGCGGGAGTGACATTTCAAAAGGAGAACGTATTGATTGGTTGTAACTGTTGTTCTTATTCGGTTCACTCCAGGGGAGTAAGTATTGAGTCAGCGATTGTAGATGAACATGGTCGAAGCTTGGAAGATTATGAGATCAACCGGCTAATGATTCGTCTAGCTGATCTGTTTGCTTTGGATCGTATAGCTAAGAAAGAAATAGCTTATTTATTTCATGAAATATATTATTTGTCTGTTAATGTAGTCTATTATTGCAAACTTATTGGACTAGATGCATTTGTTTAGTTCTTATATTTAATATCTAAGCCACCCACCGAGCATGGGTTCATTTTCAGTCTTGGTCCTACCAACGTTTAGGACAAAGGGGTTTTTCGCCCTAGGCTTGCTCGACTTGGCACTGGCCTGTCATTTTTTCACAGGGTTGATCAGGGGTTGCTGACACATCAACCTCGGCGTCAGACACAGACACTGCTCAGCAGGTCAGACGTCTAATGCATGTTGTCAAGCTGCACCAGTTCTGTTCTAGATAAGGTATGGAAATCGCCAGGCCAACAACAACAGCCGGCATGCATACATATGGAATGATGGCAAAAACATCATGAATAAGCCATTTTCTTCCTTTGTTGTCTGCTTGGTTTCAGGCTCGTTGCTTCTTGTACTTCCTTTGAACGTTTCGCGGTCGGCTCTCTAATGGTGCAATTCATTACGCCTGCTCCTTCTCCGTCAAAATACGCAGCTCCTCTGCACGCTGTAATTATTCCTCATACATATGTATGCTCTCCTAAGAGACTGAGAAGCATATCTCAGACCAGCTCCGAGGTTAAGGTTCAACCACTTCCGGCTTTCTGTCTACCCGAGTCACTGTTTTGATCTGAGTGCTTTTGTGTTATCGCGGAGGCTGATGTGGCGATGGCCCCTAGCATGTTCGAGAAACCGTTTTGAGATTGTTTGAGCGTTGTAACATGGCACCGTGCCCTTCCTTCTGGAAGTGGCTGGCACAAGATGGTATCCTGTGGTCGTAAAGGGGTGCACATGGTCAGAAGCCGTACTCAGATAGGCTGGTGTTAAATAACGCTTGGTTTGTATTAAGGAATAAAATCCCCTATACCATTACACCACCAGCCTGAACGGTTGATACAAGGTGGGATGGATCCGCACTTGATCCGTTTTTCCAATCTTCCATTGTCCAGTTTTGGTGAGCCTGTGAGTTAGAGCCTCAGTTGCCTGCTCTTAGGTGACAGGAGGGCATCCGGTGCGGTCTTCTGCCCCAGTAGCCTATCTGCTTCAAGAATCAGTGTGTTCGGAGATTGTCCTGCATACCTTGTTGGTAATAAATGGTTATTTGTGTTACTGTTGCCTTTCAATCAATCAGAAACAGAACATTTTTAAGCAGAGAGAACCTCGCTGGATATTTTCCCTTTTTTAAACCAATCTCTGTAAACCCTAGGGAAGGCTCTGTAGATCAGCAGTTCCTGATACCCCGTTTAAATCCAGCAGGCCGTCCTGACCATGTCTACATGCCCAAATATGTAGGGTTGCTTCCGTGGGACTGGCTGATTAGACATTTCTATATGGACATAAAGTAGCCAGACAGAGTGAATGTAGTTTATGGACAAATATAACTTTCTTACTGAGGTTAAAGTTTCAGCTTTGTCGTGCTGCAGTAACAGAAATGGAACCGAGTCTCTCATAAATACGACGGAAGGAGAGCACGTGGGCGTGCGAGCGTGTCTGTGAATTTATTTAAGCAAGTCTAATTAAACTCTTAGCGTCCCCCACCTTCTTGGCTCAAGGACAGCGCGTTCTAGCTCCTTCACTCACCGGCTCCTCCTGTTGTGTGTGGAGGATGGACGAGCCGAGCCTTAAGAGCATCTGAGCAGAGATACACCCTGGGTAGAACATAAAAGCACACTCGACTCACGTCCGTGGAAAGTTCACCAGAAGGGATTAAGGAGCGAAAGCGTGTGTGTTGAGCCAGCTTCAATAATCACTGTGTGATGGTCCGTCCTAGATCCCTCCAGACAAAGCTAACAAGGCGATGATATGACTCGGATCATGCCTCGAATTCGATTTATGAAGTATGAGGATTTTGGAATGACCTCCACCGTTCTTTATAAGTGATTTGGAAGGGAAATCGGGAGACTGTTAGCTGTTACAAGAAACCGTTTGAAGCATTTGATCCGATCTCTGCTAAAGATGATGCCAGACAGGATGCCCAGTTTGGCCAGAATGTCCTGCAGTTCACGAGCTTTCTAAATGTTTTTTTTGGTTTAAAAACTATAGGCTCTTTACATCTTTATAATCACAAGCGTTCTGATACATACATCATGGCTAAGTGGAAATTCAGGAGAGTCTCTGTGAATGTGAGCGTCTCTCTGTTCCTCCAAGCTTTACGCTGCTATGACCTAATCAGATCCTGCCCAATTACCGGTCCATGGTTCCTCCGTGAGCGCTGAATTAACAAGGAAGGCAAACGTAGATAAGATCTTAATGTATTAAAGATGTATGAGCTATGTTTGAGGGACACCTTAACATACAGAACTTTATTCCGTAAAGTTACCTTGTTTGAATCCATATCGTCAGGGCCGAATGCGTCTCTCCTTGTGTCTCCAAAGATAGACGGTCATGTCACGGGACGCAGTGGTAATGGGGTAGAAGAACATCGTCTGCCCAAAAGTCTGGTGGCTTGCAAAGCAGTGAGAAGAAACAAAAACGTTATTGACAAAATGTACCAAGATGATCAGCCCTAGCATTAAACCCGGAGCAGTTTTCATTTGTACATTTCTTATGACTTATCGGCGCGCGCGAGCAAATGCAGCATGGTGGCGTGAGTCGTGCAAACGAGGAAAACGAGGTACGAATACGGCACATCAGAGGGCGTGGACGAGAAATGACACGAATTTCCATGTTCAGTTCATTTTTAGCCCCATTGTCCCATCTGTCAGTGACCTCCTGCAGAGCAGTGTCAATAGACAGCAAAAGGTCAGTCAATCAAAAGGGCTGCTAAAATGGCCCCTACTGCTTTTGTTCTGCTTCTGCAGATGTTTTTTTGTTCTTTGAGCACCTTACCCGTTATCTGCCTGATGTTCTGTAATTGGGTGTTTAACACGGCTTTAAAGTGAACGTTTTGTGCTGTGTCCTTCCCTTCCCCTGTGAAACCACAAATGTATGTGCACCAGTGATTTACTTTTTATTTTAATGAACATTCCCGAGCAGTAGTGTTCTTCATGAGACAGCACCAGAAGGTACCGATCCAGAAATTTCAGGTTCGATTCAATGTCCAGACTCTTTGTCAGTCTGTATGGTTTCCCTCCTGGTGGTCCAGGTCCTTCCCACATTTCAGACTGGGACTGGTGTCCCAATGTGAGTGTGTGCAGGCTGGTACCCTGTCTAAGGACCAAACGTCTGGACCCTCGCTATTCCAGCAGCAACACACACATGAGAAGCCTCACCTAACGTTGAATTAGAACTCACATAAAAGGATCAAATCATTTACCACATGAACAGCTTTGAGTTCGGAACAAACAACGAAGCGCTGTGACCGTTCACATTCTGCTTTAATCAGAACGCTTGTACGTAAAGCCTAAGCCCCAAAGAAGCAGCTTTCATAAAGAATCGTAGGATTTATTTCATATCAACATTGTCCACCACATTCTTATTACTATGTAAGCGGCACATTTACTCAGCCCCCCCCTCGTCCGCTCTCTCGCTCTCTGTTTCTGTCACACACACACACACACACACACACACACACACATTTATGGAACAAGAAACTGTATTTATTGGGAGAACGCACTGTAGTTGCTGTTGGATTTAAAACGTGAGCAGGTATTTTTTCAGAAGTCAGTGACTCAGAAGCGGTGAGAAACATGAGCATTTTACTCCGGCGGCTGGGCTGCAAAGATGCAGGGTTTGTCTCCCCCCAACAACGACAACCCCCCACCCAGAGGTATATCACATATGAACACAGGTCATCAAAACGGACATGAATCTGTGTGTAAAATCCAGCTCAAATACAGGCGTGTTGAACATGAATTTAGTGACATAATGACTTACGAATGGATTAAGAATAGATGAAATGAGGAGGAATCCCCTCCTCCATCCCTCTGATCTCTTCCTTTTCTGCTGTCTCTATACAGCTCTGCCAAATCTCTCTCGCGTGCACACACACACACACACACTTTAAATGTACACAAAACTACCATCTGGCCAATGGAGAGTCCTTACAAGGCAAGACAGAAGGTCATCTCTCTGTCTGTCACTCTCTGGTCTCCCTCTTTTTCTATTCTTTACAATCGTACACAAAGGCACGATTATGCAGCACATTATACTGATGGGATATCTAAGACCCTTCAGATACTAATAACCCAGGACAATTAAAGATTTTCAGTCCTGAACATGCTAATAAAAACCGTCATAAATGATCTACAGTGATGAGCCAAGATTTTCTTACCACCTGGTCCACAACATCAGGGGACGGGAGTCAAAGCTCATATACACGGGATTGACTCAACCCAGGGTTTCTCAGCAGAGCTTTTCTGTGACTTGTTCTGTCGGTTCGGACCAACGAAGCACTGAACCTTGGTGCCCAACGCCCTGTCACCAGATTGCTAGAGTTGGTTTGCCACGGCAGACTGGCAACGCCCCACAAGCCTCGCTGTTTTAGAAATGCTCTGAAGTAGGGCTGGGAGTTTCTTGGTACCTCACGGTTGTGATTTCTTCACAGTGATGCCATGACTAGGTTTTAGTCAGTCAGTCAATAATTCCAGCCTAAGCGAAGTGAGGTGAGGCTCCAAATTAGGTCCCGGACCACTCCACAAGTTTCCAACATTTCAGTTGTTTTTTTACACAAGTGGTTTTTCCCTCCAAGTAAGAGATCTGAGAGCTAGTGTAACAGTGCCATGGCGCTGCCAGCACGTGTGTTTTATTATTGAGAGACGCCATATGTGTGTTTGCATGTGTTTCTGAGATTAAGCATTACAAAGCCACAAAGAAGAAGCATGTGTGTTTCTGTTACTTTCTACAAGTGAAATGGGCCATAATGCTTACAGAACTATTTGTGCCTCGCATTCAGATCTTCTTTGTAGCTGGAAGCGTTTTTCTTTACTGCATAGAGACCCGGGTTTGAGTCCTCGCCCGGTCTCTGGCCTGGGGGGGTGAACCATTGGTACAGTAATTGTACTTGTGTACTAGAATACATGTAACGACCGTACCTTTGGTTCTACGAATTCAGGATGATTGAAATCGTTATGAGAAGCTGCTTCGTTTATGAGAGCCATCCTTGGTCACAGCACACAGCAACACAGGGCCAATGAAAAGACGCTTGGGTGGAAAGCTTTGTGTATGTTTTTCATTATTCTCTGGGCTTGCTGTCGAAAGAATGGCAGCTGTTTTTGACAGCAAGCCTGTATGCATGTGCCCGTGCGTACATGTGTTCAGACCATTAGGAAGAGATCGGCACACAAGCCGTCAGCGAGCGTAGTATGCTTTGTTAAGACGTAATTAGATAATCCATTAGCCTCCATCCCAAAATAGCAGCCTAATAAAAGCAAGAAACATGTATCCATCACCAACTCATTTTTTAAATTTTCCATAAACGAAGAGTTGTTTGAATTGGCAATGCGCAGACGCTCCCAAACTGCATTTCCTAATTCAATTTTCACTGTTGCTGTTACAAGATCCAACGATGTCTGCAAACAAAACAACCCCAACCAAGAGAAACTCAATATTCTCCAAAGTCGTTTTTCACAATCTGCTTTTCTTCAGTTCCCATATCCACTGAATCTAGTTTAGAGGCTGTACTGGGACTCATTTGCAGTACAGGGTGCAAGGCAGGAACCAGTTCATTGCAGGGCACATACACAAGCACTCACTCACACTACGAAACTTTATATGTGCCAACTGACCCGGTGCATATCTTTGGAATCTGCCCCAGTTAGAACAAGAATACTTTGTCCCATGTTTGTCCCAATGCTTTTGTGCTTGTATGGTTTGGTGATGTTTGGCAAACATAACAGTGTCTAAACACACACACACACACACACACACACACACACACATCGTCACACACATCGTCTTTAAATAAATCACCTTGATAGGTTAGTTAGTGTTCATTCTGCACAGGTAGAGGGTGGGGTATTAGATAACTAGATCATGGACAGTCAGTGGTCTATTGGAGGTCGCTGTGTTACTGTACAGATAGACTTTAGGACCGCGCAGACTCGCGCCTTCTCGCAGCAGTAGAGTTCTGACCGTCAAGAAATCCCGTTAAACGTCGGTTGGAAACGGGGGTCGGTCCGCCGTCCTGCCTTAGACCCATTTTTTAATCCCCGTTCTAACAAATAAGTTTTTTTTTTAAGAAAAAAGGTCGTTCATAGACAGAAATGCGGATGGAGTTTGGGAGGCGGTTACCGAAAACCGTGCACCCGTAACGCGCTTTTTTTTGGTGCTTTCCTTCTCGGACGAAACGGAGAAAGTGTTTAGGGGGAGACTTTTATCGCTTTCTTACTGGTTCCTGTTACGTTTGGGATTCTTGGATATTAAGTGCAGCCTTGGCGTGATGAATTCGGACATTAATGTGTACCTGGGACGGGAGAAAGCGGGGCTCATGCGGAAAAGAGCTCTCCTGCTCAGAAAGGGCTGCAGCTTCGAAATAACGAGGTGAGTCCCGTACTGCAAAAAAAAAAAACGTTGACGTTTTGTTGAATGTACAATCCGTTTAGGGGACCGGCCAGCGTCCTTAGAAAGGTATGCCAGTCAGATTCCCAGACTGCTGCGTATTTCAGAGAAACCTGACATATAGGGGGAGGAAAAGAAAACATTGCGGTATTAATAAACAGGACGCATCCGAAAATGAATGTCCAGGGTCTCTGGAGCTGTGAGGTGACAGCGCTGCAGTGCCACCTCCTGAGTGTACAACAGGATCATAGCAGTTTTCTACCCAATGGTACTTCTTTACCTGGCAAGCCCAGTTATCTGGATGTTCAGTGAAATAGTTCGGATAATGAATGCTTGGATAATGGGAGCCACTATCAGTGACTTTCTATGGAGAAATACGTACCTGACTCAAAACATATATATATATATATTCATTCATTCATTATCTTCCTTAATCCACATAGGGTCACGGGCCACACGGTGCCCACTCAGCAACTCTGGGCGCAAGGGCAGGAACAACCCTAGACGGGTCGTAGGGCACCCATCGTAGGGCACACACACACACCGAGTCACACACAAGGGCCACTTTAGAGACACCAATTAACCTAACACGCATGTCTTTGGACTGCGGGAGGAAACTGGATTACCCGGAGTAAACCCACGCAGATACAGGGAGGGCGTGCAGACAAAGGACCCAGGCCGCCCCACCCTGGGATTGAACCCAGGACCTTCTTGCTGTGAGGCAGGGGTGCTACCCATCGAACCCCAGTGCCCCTTATATACGTTTTTTATGTTTATATCGTTTTTGATTTGTATTTTTATACAGGTAAATAACCAAAGACCGTCCATTCGGACGCGGTCTGGTAGAGTTATTCTTTTTATTATCAAGATGATTAACTTATGCCAATATATTACCTTGCCAGTTGCAATAACAGACAGAGCAGAAAGGTGGAACAAATTGCTGAACCAGCTCACAAACAAAAGATTATAAAAAAGGTTAAAACCAGCAAGAAAGCATGTTAAACGAAAACAAGTATTATTGATGCTGAGACTTTGGAACGTATGTACTTCCAAAGCAAATTGACCTCACTACCTACCATATGGCCTGGAGGTACAGTCTTGTGCAGCGCTGTGACTCCAATAAAGCTCTGATTGTGAACTTTTAAACTTAAAGGTGATAATAATAGACAAATCTACGTTTTTATGCATTGCTTAAAAAACACCATATAAAGTCCAAAACACTGTTACTTTCTAGAGCAAATGACCATACAGATGTTCTCCTGTAACAGCTGCACATAGACAACCCTAAGAGTCAAGTCCAATTAGGCAGAAATAACCGGATCCTCGGCCCGAACGGCAAAACAGTTAGACTTATCTGAACTAAATGACCAGCCGGTTGCCAGAGAAACCTGTCGTGCCTTATAGATTGCTCCCAAAAGACAGCTGCAAACATTTATATTCCTCCTACTCTATTCTAGTTCATAACAAACTTCACATTGATTGACAATAAGCAAGTTTGAAACCGGCTTTTGCATCAGCGGATCCAGATTTTGGGAACCATCAATAGAAGAAGGCGGTTCTGCACCTGTTGCCCACTGTGAGGTTCAAGCTGTAACGGCACCACCTGAACTTTGCAAAAGGGTTTAAACAGCCTACCACAGTAGCAGTAAATAGTGCTATACAAAACAAAAAGCTATAAAATTGTAACTGCTTTTACTATCTGGTTGCAATTGCAGAGGGTGTAAAATTCGGCACGTGCAGCGTTGTGGAACAGTCAGCGGACATGGACCAGATTTAAGAGCTGTTAGTGGCAATGCAATAAGAATAATGATTGCAGAGCTTGGTGGTGCTTGGCAGAGCATAATGAATGGAATGTAGTCTCTCCCTTTTTTGGGCTTGAATGTAGAGCCTGCTTTACAAATCGGATTAGATGCATAAAACGTTTCATGGTGCTCCAAGTACATATACATGCACAATCTGATCGTGATCGGATTTCTGCAGATGTCTGATTATCGACATGGTCATTATTTACACGAACGGATTAAGGTCTAGCAATCAGATTAGGAAATCCAATAAAAATCCCTGTAAAGAAATTCTAGAAAGATTCCGAAAGTTGGATTTTTAGCTCGGCACATGTACACCCTTTCTCAGTCTGTACATGCACCCAACAGTTCGGAAGTAAATAGTTGCCAGGTCCCCTTATTCTAAGCGACTTTGGACATGTCACGTACAAACAATGCTTGTTGAATCCTGCAAGTTTCTGAGGCCTTTTTTCTAAAGTGTACTTGCTTATTTGAGCATCTCTCTCTCTCTCTATCTGTCCCCCTCTGTCTGTCTCTCTCTCTCTCTCTATCTGCCCCCCTCTATCTCTCTCTCTCTATCTGCCCCCCTCTATCTCTCTCTCTCTATCTGCCCCCTCTCTCTCTCTCTCTCTCTATCTGTC
>JAUZSU010171650.1:0-24843 GCA_034780255.1 Parotocinclus maculicauda | reverse complement strand
TTTTGTTGAATTTCAAGATGCGCCTCATCAATTTTGACCACGCATGCGCACCAGCGCACCACTTATGTGCATCCCTGATCATATCACTCCTATAACAGGAATATAGAAGTGCACTGCAGAATAGGAGTAAATTAGCATACTTGCATGCCTTCTTGTCCCGATATGCCAACACCCACATCTGCCACTTGAATCATACTGACATCATTTGCTCCATCACCTATGAACCAATCACACCACAGCAAGCACACACACACACAATCTATAATTGTACTATGTTTCAGAGTCTGTGAAGTACACTCAATCATCACATTATGATCACCTCCTTTTTTTCACAATCATTGTCCATTTTATCAGCTCCACTTACCATATATATGGTATGTAATGGGATGTAAAACCATATGTTTGGTGAGTTAGTATGGTTGGATAAGACAGAGCAGTGACTGTGTTCACTCATTGTTCACTTTCTTTGAAACATATACTATTTTGCTCCATCTTGTAGATGTAATGTCAGAGACAGTTCATCTGTTGTTGCACAGTTTGAGTTAGTCATCCTTTAATCCCTCATCAGTACTGACAGGATGCTGGTGGTTGTATATTTTGGTAGGTGTACTACTTTCAGTCCAACAGCACTGCTGTGTCTTATCCATTCATACCACCACAACACACACAAGCACACTTCCACCATGCCATTGTCACTGCAGTGCTGAGAATTATCCACCACCCAAATAATACCTGATCTGTGTTGGTACTGTGGGGATCCTGACTATTAGAGAGCAGGGACCTACAGTCTGTAATTGTAAAACTACAAAGTGCAGCTATAAAGTATGTGTATCTCCTAAAATGGGCAATGAGAAAAGAAACAAGATCTACCTAATAAAGCGATCCTTGACTGTATGTAATGCACAGAATGAGTGGGAATACTAATTAAACTTTAAGTTAAACAGTAAGTAAAACATCTTCTGCAGGGAACAAATGACATGCAGTAAGACTTTGAATTATAGAGATCTTACACAAAGAAAAAAACCTAGTGGATCACTTGGCACATATTAAACAGTGATTAAGGCAAAAACAACTGATACACAGTGGGGGTCAAAAGTCTGAGACCACTAGTGTAACTGCTTCTACTGTACTAATTGAATGCAATGTTTTAGTCACAAATACAATAGTATAATCATCAAAACAATAAGAGCGGAACCTTGTATCATTAAAATATATTTCAATCAATTTCAGATGTCATTATTTTGTATTTGGTATGTTCTCTTATTTGCTGTAATGAAATGGACAACCCAAGCAAAATACAATGATCCAAGTTATCTCAGTGTAATTTCATCAAATTCCAAATATTTCCAGAGCACTAAGGTAATAAGGAATAATATAAATGGGATTCATTGGGAAAATCCCTATGGTACAACGCATTAAATGCATTAATTGAGTTAAAATGCAAAAATATAAAAGCAAAACAAAAAAACCCCAAATACTTTAAAAAAAATACAAGCAATATCATTTACTATAAATCCATTTAGCACTATTGTGATTTTCACCATTTTCCTTTTTGTTTGGCCTTGACTGGCCTTGAGCAAGAGCTACTGTGAAACTGTCAAGACTCCTATATTTCGACTGGAAAGGGCATACAGGTCACACATCTCAACTCAGAAACATTTTTTTCTAATCATAATGAATATGGTGAGTTGCAATGTGGCTTAGTGCCGAGATATGACGGTGTACACAGTACATGGCGATCAGAACACCTTGAGATTATCTGGTTTTTGCTTTGAGAAAAAAGCAAACAGGAGCATTTTCATTGTACTCCCCACTACATATCTTACAAAATCACAAATGTCACTGACCTATAGCAAGTGTCATCACCCCTAGTGAATCACCTATAAGCTGAACCACTTGACTCTTCTGCAGGGGGGTGGATCTGCAGCATATGACAGATCTGCAATTGACTGTCACATTCAGAAACAGTTTCTGTAAATCCTTCTGCAGGGCAAAGTCCAACGTTCGACCGTCAATCACTAGAGTGAATCCAGACTCAGCAGCTTCACTGTGAGGCATATCAGAGTTAGGCAACGCACTCTGACTAATCACATGTTGGAGTTCCAAGAGACGAGCTTTACAAGATTCCTGGAGGATTAAACACAACCATTTAATGTAGATATGTTTTGTTAAAAGCAAATGGAATATTACATGTTTATTAAATATAGTGTATTTTCCATTTAAGGACACGTGCTTATATGAATATACATATAATATTTGTTCTCACTTTGCTGTCACAGTTAGTGGTAAGTAAGTGGTCAGTGGGTCGCAATAGTTTGCAGGCACAGGCGATGTTAATGGCCGTCTCCTGCTTGTCCCCCGTGAGCACCCAAACTTTAATCCCTGCCTTCTGTAACGCTTCAATGGTTTCAGGAACATCTTCCTGCAACCTATCCACTATACCTGTTGCCCCTGGAAACAGATAAGATTGTGACAGTGCAGATGATAAAAAAGAGGAATTATAGAATTTTTTTAAAAAATTTTAGTCTTTTTTATTCCATAATATTTTATTCTATGGCCTTTTTATTATTAGAACTTACTTATCCATTATATAAGTTAAATGACTCACCTAGCAATGTAAGATCAATTTCCAACTTCTGGGCCGATTCTAGAAGCAGTTCCTCCCTGTTTTCAATACTGGTCTCAGCAAACGTATGTGTGTCCAGCCATGCCTTGTACTCCCCCTCCTCAAGGACCTGTCAATCACCAGCAAACTCCCATGTTAATAGAGACTGAACGGTATATGATTTTAAATACACGTGGGCCGTTTAACCTACTAACCATGCGTAAAGACAGAACTCTCCGTCTCACTTCTGTTTTTAGGAGCGTTTTAATCAAACATATTAAAAGTACTGAAAAAGGAAGTGAGAAACAAAGACGTACTCTTTTTGCGACACAGAGTGTGCGCAGACCTTCTCTGGCATAGTTGTCCAGGTGTCGCTGCATCTTCTCTCTGGTCTCTCTAGAACATTCAGCTGCACACAGACACACTCAGTGTCACTGTTAATCTGATGTTATTAAATAAGGCGGCATGATTCACATGCTTGTAAAAGGATTCCCTCTTAAAAACAAATGATTTATTATTTAAATCACATAAACGAATGAATGAAGCATGATCACATAGCAGGCCAAAGACATTCGTAATTTGTAATGTGAGACAGTGTTTTGAATTTAGAAGTTATGGATGCCATTTGCTGACACTGCTTTGCATGTGCTGCCACAATTCAAAGGAATGTCACTTACTTATATGGCTATTTATGTTGAAGCCAGCAAGCCCTGTATGAAGAATGCAAATACAGAAAGCAGAAGTGCTTGGCTCTATTTTGAATTAAACAAACCAGTTTCCAAATTTTTTACTGTAGATACTTTGTGAAGTTTATTGCTAAAAATGGTTTAATTTATAATTAAACAAGCAGCGTGTATATTCAGATATCATTAATGTTGTTGGTATGAAACCATGATGGCTCTTCTAATCTTTCCTTCGCTACATGAACATACATAATTTGGATACAATTATAGACTATTTTTTAATCAAAGTATTAACATAATATTAATAGTCTCAGCGCTACTCCTCTGAACAGACTATGCTAAATGTTAACATCCATGTTAAATGTTAAAGATAAGCAATGCATTTTAATATTGAATAAAACCCTTGTCACAGGTCTGTTCTGACCGCTGTTAGAATGTTAGAGGTTAGAATGTATTCATACACACAGAAACACAGGCCGACAAATGCACAAAGATTTACAAAGACTGAACATACTTGATGTCCCAGCCAGTTCCATAATGACATTATCAGCTCCCTTGGTATAGACCACCACTTGGCCGGTGAGAGGATGGCGTACCACCACGGACATCCTCTTTCGAGAGGAGTGAAAAGGCAGTACATGGAGCAAGGGCACAGAGAGAGGTCCAGTGCCTGGCAGCGCCACCAGCAGCTGCTCTGGGGACCTGCCCAGCAGAGTGCAGCCATATGCCTTTGCAGCCTGCACAAGTGCTGCCTCGTCAGGACTCTCAGCTTCATACAACAACTCTTCTTCATCTACTTTTTCACATCTATCTTCATCCTCTCTCTTACAACAATCTTCATCTTGCAACTCTGCTTGGGTCTGCTGCTGAGACATGGAAGTAGGGCTAGGAGATGGAGTCTGTGGAGACGAAGGGTGAGTGGGAACATAGCTGGCTGAGCGGCTGAAAGAGAAGAGTTTCCTGGTCAGTCCAGATGAGCTGTCAGTGTTCTGAATGGGTGACAGTGAGAAGCGAGGCCGGCTCAGTTTCTGCAGCAGAGTCTTCATCTCCTCCAGAGATTGCAATGGTGTACGAGCCAGAGGAATCTTCACCTGAAGCAATCATACAAGCACACGTAAGTTTGTGCACTCATACTTGAGCAGGATTTTATTACAATTTGCAATCTGTTTCATTACATTTCTGTCCAAGATTGAGTTCATGAAATCTGTTGGCTTTAAAAACATTTATTTTAAATGAAATCTGGCAGATTAAACTAGTAATGATCTAGTAGTTCCCATGAGCCAAGGTTTGTTACCCTTACAAACAAAAATTTGGATGTGCTTGAAAGGCAGAGAAACAAAGTGAATACAGTGAAACATCCTGGGGTCTTAATGTATTCACAGCTTGGCTAAAGGCTAATTTCACTGAAGTGAGATGAATATGTTTCTTTGTCATTTTTATATATCAGTCAGAAATGTAAATGGAGAGTTATACGACATCAGCTGGTTTCATTGTCTCCGTTCTTTATTATGTAAACTCTGCAACTTTCATTATACACCATCAGCGGTTGATCTGAGGTTCATTCATGGATATGGTAAAGCTAGCTCTTAACCAAACAAAGCTGCTGATGTTTTGCAACTCCCTTTACATTTCTGACTGATAACATTACCATGAATTGCTTCATCTTCCAAATTTATAATCACAACTCAAGCAATGAAAATTAGAACAGGATCCCAGACCAAGACCTCTCTAAAATGTTCTTCTATTGGTAGTGTCTTAGTAATAGCCTCCCTTATAAATTTTGATGTTTAGCTGAAAAATTCTTATGATACATTCTCACGCACTCACTCTTGTGTATTATTGTTTAATTAAGTGTGGATATGTTACTTTCACCTAGTATATACATTCTATTTCAATTGGACAAAAACTAAGCCTTTTCTAGTCACTTGTGTGTGTATTTCTTAGTCTCTAATTGCATGTTCCAGAGCTTTTAAACAGGCCACGAGAGCCAGACCTAAAACTGTCTTTGCTTTGTTTGCAGACACACTGAAAAGTTTTGGTTCTTCAAACTGTCTATGGGTGCAGCTTAATGTTAAAAGCTCTCTTTGCAAACATATCCTTTTTTTTTTTACAGTTGTCATTACTGGGTAAAAAGGTACTGCATTAACTAACTGAATGGGCAGCTGTGGAATTTGGTTTGTTTAAGGTTATTTAAGCAAGGATACACTAAATATATGAAAACAAAAACAGAAACCTATCCAGGTCTGTTATTTCTATTATTATTTCCTACTTTCATTTTAATTTGTTTTTAATATGTTATTTAAGTTAAATAGTTGTTGTTTTTGTTAACTATAATAAGATTATGAGCGATATGTAAAGTATGAAATTTTATTTCATTTTCAATTTTACTTCTCCACTGTTCACAAAAATTATGGGATATTTCAAAATGAATACAAAACAAATCTACAAGAACAGCTGGATAATCTGATCCCATCTATCCCCCATCACTGTTAGTGCGTTTTAGCAGTTTTGGGTGATCATACACCCTACTGAACAGTCACTGTGGGGCACTCTAATCCAGTTTAACATTCTTCTGTTCACCCCCATAAATATATCACTTGCTACTCAATTACAATAATTGACTTTGCAACTCATTTGTTTAATAGACAACTATCTTTTACTTTTAATTTGCTTTTTTCTTTATATAACTTTTTTATTGCTTTTAAAAATTTTACAGCAAAATCACAAAACATTGCACAAGACAACAATTAATTATGTATACAAAAAAAATACAACCAAAAAAAAAAAATAAATAAATAAAAATAAAACAAAATAAAAAAATAAATAGAAAAGAATAAATAGCCAAATAAATAAAAAAAAAGATATAAAAATAGATAAATGAATAAAATAATAATAATAATAATAATAAATCAGTGAATAATGTTACATACAGAATATGAATTAATTAAGATGTAGGATTGTCAGAATTCTCCGCAGGAAACAGTGATAGGGACTGAAAAAATGTTATAAAAGGTGACCAGTACCTATAAAAATTCTCTGCAGAACCCCTCAAACTAAACTTCATCTTCTCGAGGCCCATAAAGTGCATGTCTATATTTATACAAGTGGTTTTAATATAGTACTTTATTTACTTGTTTCTTTTAGTTTGTACTTTGGAAATATGCTTACTAAGTTGGCAAGAGTCTTACAACATTTTCAACCTTGTACCCTGTTCAATTGGACCCAATTTAACTGGATTAAATGGATGTTAAAATTACCAAACCGAATCAAAGTTCCAAATTAAAATTTATGTCATTATATTTCACATTAGTTTCCTGGGCTGGGTTTTGAAAATTCTGCCTTTTAACATGAACATTTGAGCCACCACTTCTCTAAATAGCATATGCCAGCACCTGCTACTGGTCTGAAATATTAAACAGGACTTTTGTCCAGACAGACAAAAGGACTGAGTGTAAAATGGGGATTATGGGTAACATAAGAGGAAAGGAAATATCACTACGAAAAGACGAGTCACACTAAGTTCATCCTACCATGTGACGTGGCTGGCTGGGGGAAGACACCACTACAGTGTTACAGACGGCCAGGGCAAGAAAAAAGTCCAGGATATGTGAAAGTTCAGCACCATCAAGGGAAGAGCATGTGGGAGACGAGAAGGTTTGCATCTTTTTATGAAGCTGCACATCTGGAACCACTGCACACTCCTGAGGAAGGTTTACATACTGAACATCAATCCACAAATACATTAATACACATATATGAGCTGTTAAATGGTAAATATATGCTTATATTTTGGCATTTCTATTTGTAGTAATAACAATAGAAGTATTACAAGTAAGTTGTCTTAACTCACCAAAGCACTGCTGAAAGCCCCGGGCCTCTGAAGAGTGTTTTGTGGTGAGTGTGTGTCCAAAGCTGCAGTATGCGAGTCCAGGGAAAGGGAGCTGCGGTTAAAACTTAGAGACTTCTTGCGGGAGCGAGAACGCATCGTGAGTGTATGATCAACCTGCTCAGATGCCTGCTTTTCATACTGCTCAATAGCACATGCTGGAGGAAAAAAGTGGCAACAATGGTGTTTGATTATAGGACCATACTAACATAGATGTTAATGTACTGAACTCTGGATCAGAAGGCCCAGGGTTGGAATGCCCCCTCTGCCATGTTACTACTGTTGGGTCTGTGTGCAAGGCCCTTAACCTACAACTGCTTGGACTGTAAAACTATCAGGATATAATATATGCGTATATAACTCTTTTCCCTTGCTTTTTTTGAGTCAACATGTTTGATGTTTTTTGGAAATAAAAGCTTTGTGATTAAATATTTGTTTATTAATAATACATGTATTAACATTAACCCTAACCCTAGTTTGGAGGACAATCATTAGGCTATAGGTTACAGAACGCATTTTAAACGAAAATGAGAAAATGTCAATCACACTCACACCTGGGGGCAAATTAGAGTTGGGACTTTGTAATGTTGCCATTCCTTTACACCACATTTAAAAGACGTTTGGGTACAGAGTGTTTTTTATTTGTTTGTGTTTATTGCCATTCTAGCTCAAAGTAAGGCTATGTACATGACATTTTATGCACAAGTTTAAACTAAGTAAAGGTTATTGTGCTATATTTGGTTTTTAATCAGAAAGTGTTTATGTAGAAATATTTCCTGGTATTGTTGAGGGTTTGGTATTCGATTAATATGTGTTTTACTGTCAGGGGTAATCACGGCATTTCATTAACACTCTTTGGCCGTGTCTCTTTAGAGAATAGTGAGTGGAGGTCCTGTTGAGCTGTGAATTATTTTCATATAGTTTGTTTGTTGTGTTACGACTCCATTCTGTCTGCCATGTGGTTTTACAAAGTGATCTGACTGTGTAGAGGGCATCAGCGGGTGGGACAGCCTTCTGTGCCAGATCATTTGCTGTTTCATTGCCTATGATGTTACAATTGCTTGGAATCCAGCAATATATAATCTTAACTCAGCGTTCTCGTAGATGTCTCACTGTATCCAAAATCTACAATATAACTGCGTGGTCTGTTTGGTGTGACAGTAGGGTTTGCAGGCAGGATCTAGAGTTTAGGGATATTAGAAACAGCTTTTGTTGACTTATCTGGATGTAGTTCATGGCCAGGAGCTGTGTTGAGAAAGGCGTATGCTGTCTTGGTAGTCATTTGTACACATTGCTGCTCCTACGCGTGATTCTGATCTGGATGTGTCTGTATAGATGATTTGGGTGCATCTCCATGACTGTTTGGAATGTACATAAGTAGGTTGTATGAAGAGTATCCTGTTTTGTGTATCTAGTCAGGCTTAAGTTTACTCTTGGCTTTATGATTTCCCAAGGGGGTATCAGAGGACATTTGTTGGGTCTAAGTGGTATGGTAAGAAACTCTAGGAAGGTTTTGATACGAAGTCCTAGTGGTTTGATCTCATTCTCTTTATTGTCATATAGGTGCTGGCATCAGTTTTGGTGTGCTGGATATTCTTTATAACCTCGGTCCTTGATGGCATACTGCATGCTTATTCATAGTCTCCGGATATGTAGTGGTGGATCATCTGCTTCTACATGGAGGTTTTCAATAGGTTTTGTAAGCTCCCAAGACCAATCTAAGTATTTGATAATGTACAGTGTTAAGCAGTTGTAGGTAGGAAGACCTGGCTCCACCCTAGACAGCACTACCATAGTCTAAACGCGATCGTAATGTAGAGCTGTCTTTGAGGATGGCTATCTGACAAGAATCTTGTATTTACCAGGACTATAAGGATATTCAGCATCTTCAGGCATTTGGTTTTAAGTGATTGTACATGCGGGTTGAATGAGAGTTTATCCAGTACTATTTGCAGAAATCAGTCGTTTCTATTTTTATGACTTCCTAACTAACTAGGGTTAGTAGTGGTTTTGAATGCAAGGATCTTAGGTGGATCTTGAGTGGTTGCAGATGAATTCGGAAAACTGGAACCCGTTTTAAGATGTCCATTTTTGCGTATGCGTTCGATTTGGGGCATATATTGCTCTTAACTGCAGATACATAAATCATCCACATATAGACAGGTGATGATCCTAGAAGGTACACGTTGTGTAATGTCATTCATCCTGATGTGGTAATAGAAGATATCTGGACAAGGTGCTGTGTCATGAGATTTATAGATGGCCATAATGAGCTCTTCCAGAGTGAATAGCTTATTATACATCTCCTTGTTTTCTGACATGAAGTTTAGCTTTCCCTTTTCATGCAATTTATTTATTCTGTTAGAGTTAGAAAAATATTTGGCTATTGAGGAGACTGACTGAAAGTGCTCAGCAAGGTTGTTGGCTATTTCTTTCTCTGTGGTTATTAGGCATCCACTTATTTCGAGGTGTTGGATCTGAGAGAGTTTACCTTTGCTTTTCATGGAAGGGGAATTTCCTTTTAGTTGTGACACAAATAATTGTTACACACATATATGGTTCTTTGACTGATTAATTAAGTAATTGCTATGTGAATTTAAAGATTAATCAGTTTATCTGTTGTTGAAAAGCAGTGGAAAGTGTTTTCTGCTTTTGTTCCCTAGTTTTTAGTGCCTTTTTACATTCATTGTTAAACCCAGGATTATGAGGTCTTTGCTGATGTTAGTAAGATAGATTGAGCAGCTGTATCAACGATGGCACTGGTGAGTTGCTCAGTCGTGTTTGGTATAGTTTGATTGCAGTATTGAAGTTTTTTTTTTCCAAAAAACATGTTAAACTTGGCCCAATAAGCTTTCTTCAGTTGCCACCTCTGTGTTGTATGCGTCTTGGTCTTGGATATCAATTTATTTGTGATTGGGAAATGGCCGCTACTGCATAGGTCCTCTAGTTTCTCCCAACTTGTATCAATATATATTGTTGGTGAACATATGGTAAGATAATGGCTGAAGAGACTCCATGGCCAGGGTGAATATTCCATTTACAGTTATAATATTTTCAATGCTTCTTCCTTTGGGATTTAGGTTTTTCTCCTCTCACCCAAGTTATATTGGTTTGGCAATCTCTGTTGATCATTACTTTTGTTTTATTTATCTTGACAAAAGGATATTTCAAGGTTTAAGATTGGGTTGCTTTCGTTTCATTTTTAAGTTTGATTAATTCAGTACTAGCACTAAATTGCCCTGTCCCATTTTTTTTTAATGTGTTGCAGGCCTAAAATATAGGAATGAATGTTCATTAACAAATTAAATGAAGTACTAGACAAAACCTGCAATGCAATGAAGTAAATATCATGTAAATGTAAGAAACACTGTGTGTTTTAATGCATTTTCCATACTGTGCCAACTTTTTTATTATTTGGGTGTGTAAAAAAATAACAAATCTAATGGTGGACGAAGACTTTTGAACAATGAGTTTCTGCCCACACAGCCATCTACTTTGGCTAGTGTTAAACAGACTGCTACAACCCAAACCAAACACTTAATACTTGTCAGAAAACTAAATACACAATTGGTAGTGTGCTCATTTGACATACTGTTTCATTTTGTTTAATTCCTAAACTGTACTGGTTTGTAACATACCCAAAAAGCAAGGTTTGATTTTAAGCAGTTCTGTTTCTTTTGAATTTCAAATTCCATAAATATAAAAGAAAACATACTGATGTGCTCGTATTATAAGAATCAATGGAACTATGACATTGTAGCATATAGTAGCAGTTTCTGTGCCATCCTGCTATTATGGGATGGTAGGTGGCCATGAAGGAGTTTCTGAATTACATGCTTATGAATATTCAGAGATTCTTATATTTTTATTAAGGGTAAAGGTGCAGTGATATTCCTAAGCCATTTTTATGATTGGTGGCTACAACTATGTTTAAAATGGATGAGCATGCATTTGTAATAGATTGAATATATTAAACATGTATAATATTGCATTTTAATGGCTTCATATTTCCTTTTTATGGGGTACTTTAACTTTTTTCTTTCTGCTGTCACTGAAATCTTAGTCCGATTTGCAAGTATTTGCATACATGAGTATTCACCATTCGTAACAAGTTTCCACAAAAATGCACTGAGGGTTCGTCATATCTCTATACTGTGTGTACAGTCTCTTTTTCTCCATTGTTCTACATGTTCATATATTTTTTATCTGTATCCTTTGAGTATTTACGTTTTTATCTGTTTGGCCATGTGCATTTCCATTTTTGCTAATTTTCCCCATCTACTATTTGCCTACTTCACTCCACTTCCTCCCTGTTCTGTCAGAGAAATTGTTAATATATGGCCACATGACTTGATGTGCAGTGGTTCAGCAATAATTTGTTGTTGTTTTTTTTTACTTTTTATAAACTTGTATTACTTGTATTATTTGAACTTAAATATATTATTAAACTAACAGGTAGTATACTGCTCACAAAAATTTGGGGAGATTTAATTTAAAATGAAATATCCCCCTAATTTTTGTGAGCAGTATAGTTCACATTCTGCCATTGATCTTGTAATGTTCAACTATTTTGCGATATTCATAGACAGTGATGAGGCAATGTAATGTAACTCAAAACAAACTGGTGATGTGTGTAAACATGATCTGACTTTCACAACAGTACCTCTTGGCGCTTCTAAACAAAACTGTTATGTGTACAGCAATAGAACACAGTAAGGCTGTAGCTGTTGTTTATTGTGTTAAAGAATTGTGATCTTTCCTACAAGTATGAATTGATTTAGGGCAGTCACATTCAAGCTTGAACAAAGCAACAGCCACGCAGGTGGGTTTGTTTTCAAACCACTGCGGGATAGAGTGAAAGGCGAAACGTACCATGCTCATAATGAGGGTATTCAGTTCCAGCAATGGTGCACCGTCGGAACAGCATGCGGTTCTCAGTCAGTGTTCCTGTCTTGTCAGAGAACAAATACTGGATCTGTCCCATATCCTCTGTGATATTCAGTGCCCTGCACTGCACACCAGTATCCAGCCTGGCATCATAGAGATCCAGATCATTCTGAATAAAATATATTTGCCCCAGCTTCACTATCTCTATAGAAACGTACAGAGAGATGGGGATGAGCACCTGTAACACAAAGACACATGATGATGAACATAAGAGCAAGAGAGATTTCTGTTTGGTTTTAGGTGCTAGACGGGCTGGTCTGAATATTTCTGAAAGTGCTTATCTACTGGGATTTTCATCCACAGCCATTAAGTCTGGTCTTATGGAAATCTTGTTTTATACAATATATATATTATATATAAATGGCTGTGTGTCTGAATTTACCACACTTGAACTTCAATCAAGGTGTAGAAACAAAGGATGAGAAAAGATAAATGAGGCCCCAGAGCTAAATTACTACATACTTGCATCCATGCATTTACTTTATTAGTTTAGAAGCAAAAGTTTCTAAAATTCAGTTTTCACGTTCATATTTTGGGGTATTGCATGCATATATAATTGTATTCATTACGTCCTGCTTCATCCTTTCCTGAGGTAAACAGAAAGTTTGCCCCATAGATAATCATTTTAAACATACTATATAATGCTAAAAATAAAAGTAATATGCATTGCATACTCAAAACATTTATTACAAGGCTTATGAGAGAGCTGTGAATCAGCCTGCACAAAATGAAATCAAGTCTGTGATGCCAAAATCCCCTCAGGGTCAACTGCACTCCAGCACGGTTCAAGGCAACAGGGCTGCATGTGAATATGCCCTTAGTGACTTGTTCCCTCCTCTAATACACTGCTCACATAAATTAGGGAATATTTAATTAGGGGATATTTCATTTTGGAGTGTTCCCTAGTTTTTGTGAGCAGTATATATAAAAGCCTAGAAAGTGAAAAATACTGTACACACCTACCTGCAGAACTATAATCATAGACCAGAACATGTAGAAGCCGGCAAGAGCTGGGTGTGTGCCGTCTGGGATTAGGAAAATAGGATCCTTCAGTCTGCTCAACCACACACCATGACCTAAGCAACACAAGAACAATAATAAGTTACAGTCAAAATATCTGGTCAAGTCTCATTGTAATACATTTGCCTAAGCAGACAAAATGTCACTCTAGCCTTGTCACTGTCACTCTCTCATTTCCTTCCCAGTGTGGAACCATGTTGATTGAATAAGAGTAGCAATATAATTATTTGAAACGTAAGTGTAGTAAGTAATTCGACTTAAATAATATGTTTTCTACCTATACAGTCTGCTACTTCCATCCATTATCTTCCACTTGTCCGAGGTTCGGGTCGCAGGGGCAGCAACCTAAGCAGAGAGGCCCAGACCTCCCTCTCCCCAGCCACCTCCACCAGCTCTGGTGTTCCCAGACCAGTTGGGTGATGTAATCTCAGTCTGCGTCTTTTCTAAGTTAATGTTAGAATTAGACTGTTCACTCCAGTCTGTATCTATGGTCTGCATTTTAAGGCATTTCTGCAGAGATGCACAAAGGACTTCTAGGACAGAATTTTATACTGCTCATAAAAATTTACAGAATTTTTTAAAATTCCTGGTTACTCATTGAAATCTGAGAAATTTGGAGGCCAAGTCAACACCTTTAACTTTCTGCCATGTTCCTCAGGTCTAAAACCATTTACACACTACAGTAGTTGTACAGAGTGGCAAGAAGAATTAGCCTAGTAAAAGACACCATTGGCATTAAAGAATATCATTGCCATCAAAGGCTGGATTTGGGTTGTGCTTATTTTTAAGGTCTTTCTGTTTCTTTTTCCTGACATACACGATATCACATGAAATAAATAATGAATAACAATGAATTTGACCTCAATGTGATGACCTTAATGTGTTGGTAGCATTGTGTGTGCATGTGTAATACCTACCCACAGCAGCAAAAAGGCACAAGACAAGTAGTAGGACTACACTCCAAATGACATCCATATTGAGCTTGCGCTCCAATTTGCTGCACTTATAACGTGGCCCACTGTTGTTCTGCATTGCTTTGGTCTCATGACCTGCACACAAACACGCACACACACATGCGTATACACACACACAAGCTCAAACTCATCCTTTGTTATATTCCATCACAGTATTGTATTATAAACATATATTTTGGCCTAACTGTGATACCTGCATAGACCACAATGCCAATTACAGTCTCAGTGTTTCTCACTGTACAGCTTCTTAACAGGAGGTTTTCACTATGCAATCCAACCCGTACTTTACTCGGATGCTCCCTAAAAACAACACAGTACTGTTAAAATGAAATCCTAAAGCCGTCTATCATTTTCACATAAAATTTGTAAAAAGGTGAATGTCAGGCATTCGTGACATTCACTTGAAGTAATAATGTATAAAGCGTGTAAACCATTTGTTTTTACCAGGATTTCTGCATTAATGACTCATAAAACATGGTTCTGTTTTTGAACAACCCACAATTATACACTACCACATTCTGTATTCTAGGCTAAATACCTCAAGCGGCCCAATAAATGGGAAGTTTAAAAGTGTGAGTTGTCGCTATACAAAATGACACAATTCTTCTGCTCTTCACCAAGAAAAATTGCACCAAGGCAATTTACAAGGGAATGTAAAGGTAGTATCCCATTACCTGAAGCCAAACAAAAGTTGGATGACACAACTAGACAAAAACTAAAAACATGAATAAATCTACAGAAAGAATTAAAGAAAATGTTTCAGAATGGCAATTATATTACATTTTATCTCACAGTTAGTTTACAGTGTAATTCATTTCACCCCTTATAGCAATGGTTCCCAATATGGGGGGATTTACAAGCTTCAAATACCGGTAAATTAAATATTCTTGTCTACTAAAGGGAGGGGGCACTGATATACAGAATTATTAACCAATATGTTCAGTTATTGGTGTGTTCTTAGTTTAGATAAAAATGACTTTCAAATTACATAAATGACAATCAAAAAAACTTTTTATCTAAACATGGCTAGAGCCAAGTAATTATAGAGGGTTGACAAACTTTGTATGTAAACATAGACTCACATGTAGCCTCTAAAACACCTCAGATCATTGTTGGGATTTTCACACACAATGCGACTGTTGAAGTTCTCTGGAGTAAATTCCAATCCCTAAGACATAAAACACAGAGATGCTATTGAAACTGCAGTGTTTGATTGTAAACTGAAGGGAAGTGATAAGGACGATGGACTCACTTGATTGGCCAGGTCTCGGACCACTTGCCTCTGTTTGAGGTTTGTTTCTCCGTCCAGGTTGGCAGTTTCAATGTGACAAACGCCATTGGGTTCAGATGAGTGGAGTAGCACTATGTCAGCAGGAATTATCTCATTACAGCACAAACGCACCAGATCACCCACACACACCTCGGCCCAGCATCGCTCCACATATCGCCGCTGCTTACTACAACACACACAGACAAACATAAAAACTGTATTTCAAGCTCTCCCACAGGAGCTAGGTGGATAAAGTCAAAAATAGAGTACAATCTCCATGAACAAACATTTGTAGTAGACTGTGCAGCATTGAAGCATTTATTGACCTTCAACTCAGAACTGCTATAACATAGCCTTTCCAAAGGTTTTTACATGGACAGTAAAAAACAGAAGGAATGGGACTGCACAGTTCTGACAAGAATACAGCATAAAACCTGGGACCACACAGCATGTCCAAACTGGCTCTGGGTTCAAGCACATTCAAAATGTTGAGCAACCTAAGCATAGTCTTCACCCATTCATTTGCCGTGGGTTGAGCACTACGCTGCATTCAGAAGAGTGAATTACTCTCCTGTAGATCAAGTATGCAGATCCTTAGTCTCTCACCAGCACTCATGGCTTGAGCACTGTGTTGCCTCTCGCCTTAATTGTTCACATGTACAAAAAAAAGTTTGTTCTTTTTGTTCTTGTCTATACAATACACTATACCAACTATTTACAGAGATTTTACATTATTTTAAATATTATTTAAATTATCTAAGAGGATGTGCATAGGTTATACACAAATACTAAATCAGTTTGTAAATGGGACTTGAGCACTCACAGATTTAGTTATCTAGAACCATTCCCCTGTGGATAATTATGGCCAACTGTAAGAACATTAAGTGTTAGGTCTGCTGGAAAGTAAAATAGTTTAAACTGCCCCATGGTATTGCTGAATAGAAACCCTAAAGCTGCAGCATAAAGTGACATTCTAAAATTTTATGTCTTTCCAATTTGGTGGCTGCAGCTTACAGAAAGCCCTGCCATCTTTCAGAATGGTAATGTCGATTTGCACAAAGTGAGGTCCATAATGAAATGACCTGCTGAGTTTAATGTGGAAGAACTGGAGTCCTACACTTAATCGAACTCCTCTGGGATGAATTTAAAGAGACTATGAGCAGGTCTTATTACCCAGCATCAGTACTTAACCTTATTAAACGCTCTTATGGCTAAATGGCAAAAGTGTCCCAAAATCTAGTGGAACAAACAGGGGACAAATGGCAAATTAGTGGTCATGGCTGTGAATGCGCATTTGATGTTTCAGTGCCCACATCATATGGCCATGCAATCTATACCCTACCCTGATGCTACATGCTATAACATTGAAGTTCATGGTTTTGTTTGTACATCAAATCCTTTGCTAAAGACAGCAAAGTGAATCCACGCTGGCTCTGAGAATACAGTGGGAGATTCCTCACAGATACGCAAGAGATCACACACGAACACAAAAAACTAAAGGTTTGATCACTGTACACAGGCATACAAAGCAAGCATGATGAAATGAAATATCATAATGAACGCTCTGGAAGCCAATCATTAATTCAGTGGCAATTTCATCTATCAAGATCTGATGCTGGAAACCTTTACGAGTAGCCTTGATAAATTACAAACCGTAAGTTATATATATTATATGTATAAATATATTTGATTGGGTTTGCCTCTGAGCTCCTTTTAATGTGAACAACAGGAAATACTTTAAGCCTCAAGTAAAAGATTAAAAAGCACATAAAAGGGAATCTGAACTACAGATAGGACTGTAAGTTTCACCTCTGGCATTAATTGCACAAAGGTGGTGTTGTATTTTAGATACATTTCCCTTAGTTCATCATCAGCTTAGAAAGCGTTGCACAAGTACTTAGATTACATGTAGTACTCTGCTATTTTGACAAAGAAGGAAACAAATAAAAACAAACTTAAAACAAAAAATATATGAGAACAACAGCATACTAAAAAGTACTGTACATACATATGGAACAGAGACCATTTCAGAAGGAAAGTATCAAGGGTCACCCTAAAACCAGTTTCTACCATATGTAGAAAACAGTTCTGCACAAAAGATTTGTAAGAACAAACTTCTTTTTGTGTACGGAAGGACATAATTACAGGTACTTTTTTCTCACTCACCCACTCACTCACTTTCTATACCCATATTATCTATTTTACCCAGTACTAGATAGTGAACCAGATAACTCACTCAGTGTCCCTCATTCACTCAGGGACACGTGAGTTTTTGGATTGCGGGGCTGGAAACAGGAGTCCCAAGACGAAATTCATGCAGACGCAGGAAAAACATGCACAAAATGTCACTTAACTTGTTAGGTGGCAGTGCTAACAACCGCTCTACCATGACACCCACAGTACCTTTATCTGTAGAAAAGTGTTGTCGTATGTATCGTTTTAGAAGTGTTGTAATAATTTCATTTTATTACATTTTGTTTGCTTAATTCACTTTTCATTTTGACAGATTTCGGTAGAGATAAACTTTTGATTAAATCAGACAAATGCATGTTTGTTTGTATACTTAACATTCAGCATTAATGGCTATTTGAGACACAAAGACATATAAAAACTAGTCATTAATCTTGCTCAGATCAGGGAAATTCATATGGCACTACACCTTGCAAATTACCACAGAATAAAATGAAAGTTTAGGTTAGGCCCTGCTGAGAAGGATGTGTCCCACAACACCATCTACTTTCACTACACTAAAGTGATAGACAAAAAAAATCCTTGATTCCTTTCAGTCTTTCATTATATCATAGGTAATTGTTCAAATAGTGGGTTTGAGGATTAAGATAAGGGAAAATTATTTGTGAAGCACAGATATGGGTTTCATGATGCAAATCCCTAAAGTTGATTTCACCATCATAGAGAGAGCAGGAGTTACAGGAATACATCCAGAAGCTGTATATATGTGTGTGTGTGTGTATATATATATACACACAACATATTAGTATAGTAAGAAGGATGGACATGTATTATTCATACACTATACCTGTTACCTCTTGAGGTTTTTTTAAAAATATATTTGTTTAATTCTCTGTATCTCTGTATATTTTCAGTATGGTGGAGTCTATGGACCTGCACTCCAAGACCTGAAGGATTATCTTACAGAGAATCCACACCATGCAGTAGCCCCAGAATTTGCAGATACTGTTCGCAATTCTGTTAGTACAACTACTTCTCTGCTAAAATTGTCTTGAAAAGTCTACTACAGATATGCATCAATTAACGCTCGGATTGCATCCTTTAAAATAAGACATAAGCCGAAATGGAAGCTATATATTTTTCACTTACTAAAAGAGAAGAATAATAATAGGTAGTTTTTAAGGCCTCTGCCGTTAAAGCTAACAGATGTCCACCAGATGGACTTTAAACGGTGCATACCTGTATTTTAGTACATAAAACAAGGTGTCTAGAACTTTGATATTTATAACCCAAATTCAGATACAGCTGAGCCAGCATAGAAGATACAAGTAAAAAAAACAGATTTTCTTACATTTACTTATTTTTGCAGACAGTATGAACTCAATATATTTGTATTGTTGGGATTTGATTTGTTAATATACATCTATTCATGAGCTCAGGCCTGCAACATATTCCAAAAATCATACTTGAATTTTTCACTAAGACAATGCAAAACTACATGCTGTACTGTGCTGTGACTGTGGAAAAAGAGGGTATGGGTGCTGGACTGACCTCCCTGCAGTTCTGGCCTGTTCCCAATAGAGAATGTGTGGGGAATTTTGAAACAAAAAATGTGACAATGTCAACCCCACACTGCTGCACACCTTAAGATGTGATTACAGGAAATATGGGACCAGATAACACCTGGGAAACACATTTGCTTGGTAGGAAGTCATATATGCCTAATGGTCTCAACTTTTTTTGGAATGTATAGCAGGCCTGAAATTCAAGAATGGGTGTATATAAACAAATTAAATAAGTTGACCAGATACATGAAAATTTACAGGCCTGCAATGAAACAAAAAGTCAGAGTAAATGTAAGAAACACTAGGATTTTAATGTTTGTTTATTTCTTTTTTCATACTGTTCCAACTTGTTTCTGATATATGGGGTTGTAGTATCTTTGAGGGCAGTTCATAGTGATGCTGTGTCTGTTTTGAGCGTCACAAAAATGACTTCTGTAGCTGCTAACATTTTTTTTAGCATTTCTAATCTACCTGTCACAAAATTCTGCAGGCAGGGGGCTATTGAAAGCATTAGTACTGCAGATACATAATTTGAGCATATTTGGTTAGTAACTGTGTCCCCTCCTTTTTCAGGGCTTCCTTCCTGAACATTTCTTCCACAGACTATTGCTTCCGGATAACTTAGTATCCAGAAAGAGTCATCATAACCCTTTTAGCCAGTCTGACCCTCTTCTGGGAGGAGGTGAGAGCGAGATTGTAGTTTCTGATGGACCTTACATGATGGAAAATGAAGACCTGGACAGTGGTGACCTTGCTCCTCACCATTTTCTGACTTCTAGCTATGATATAAAGATGGAGGCTGGCTCTCTTGACATGGATAAAGGAGAAACTTTATCACAAGAGGGATATGATAGCTCTCTGAGGCTGACTATGTTGGAAAACGATAGTATTGGACCTAAACATTCAAATTCTTCATCAAGCTCTAAATTTTGACTGATCTAATATTGATCTTTCTAACATAGCCGCCTGAGATCATGAACTTTAATATCAATCCCTTAACAGCATTTATCTTGTTACTGCTTAAAAAATAAATTTTTTTTTTATTGTGTTGTTGTATAACGTCTTATTGAGCAGCACCAAAATGCCCTCCATGTCTGTCTTTCAACGGTTCTGTAATGTTATGCCTCTGATGTTTCCGCGAGGCACTCTATCACTGAATGGAGTTTCTGTAAAGTTTAGGCTGAAGGGTTTATATTTATATCCTGAGCTGAGCCATGGTGGTCAGACTTCAGTCTCTTTGAACTGTAACTAGGGCACCGAGGACATCATTTCCAGTAAATATAGAACCTGAGACTTGTTTTTGTACAATATAGAGTGAATGCAAGTATTACAATTTAGGGTATTTGCAGTCTTGAGGTTTTATTTTATTTTCCTTTTTTGTTAATATTTGCTTTATGCTTGAACTGATCTGTTCATGATGTTTACATTTAAGTTGGTTTGGTAAATTTGTTTCCCTAAATTACCTGCAAATATTTCAGGAAATTTTAAATTGCTTTGTTGTTCTAGTCTGGTCTGTAATTCCTCAGTGTTTCTCACACAGATTGCAAGTCTTTACGTGTAACATCTTTTGAATTCCTCCAATAAATCAGGTTTTCCACACACTGATAATGGGATCAGAGTTGTCCAAATGGGTTTGCTTCGGCTTTATATTGTCTTCATTTACTTAGTATACGTTTAGTCTACTCTTTTGTCTAGTGGTGAGTTTGACTGCTACAGACTTACAATCCAAACAATTGTCATTTAATGTCCTTGTTCAGGGACACTGCAGTGTAGATTGGCAGAGATAGAATTTGAACCCTCGAGCTTCTTGTAAACAGTCTAGAATCTTAATTAATAGAATATACATTTGGGTTTATTTTAAGTAAATATTGTATGCATTATCATTAACACAATTTGGATTGCTATGAATTTGTTACTCATCTATAATTGTTTCTCACAGGATGACTTATTCTCACACTCCACAGCTAAACTGTAGAGTGGTTAAAGAGGACACCATTTGAGCTCAAAAAGAGTATTCCTCTATATCTCTGCTTTTCCAATGTGTGGGGGACTATCTAACAGACTTTCAAGAAGATGGAAGATTATTAAGGCAGTGGTTACTCCTACTTTTGTCTGAGGGTTGTAAGTTCTGAGTCACTTTGTGCTACCACATCTGTGAACTGGTGTTTGCCCTTGACCACCCTTGGATTCGATCTGATTTTATTACTTACCATACTGAATCACAAGCGGCATTTTAATAGTTCCTTAAGCCTTCAAAATTATACTCACTGTGTGCTGGTTTAAAAACTTGTATCCATTGTGAATCAAAGCTTGTGTCCGGGTGATTATGGCACTGTAGTTGGGTAATCTAATTGTTTATAGAAAGTTGGTACAGAAAGATTTGGGGGCAGGGCTATAATCTGGGGTTGCTGCAGTTGGTCTGGTTTAGTTTCAACAACGTTATGAGCCCAAAGAATGAGGTCAGCTGTCTAACTGATTATTCAATAAATGGATTGGTCGCATATTCAAAGATGACTATACCATCATAATGTCATCATAATTAATTTCCATTGTATAGCATGAAATAAGTATTTAATAGAGCTGTCTAAGGACACTAGGGACAAAATTGTAGACCTGCACAAGGCTGGAATGGGCTATAGGTCAATAGAAAATCCTTGACGGGAGCTGAAACTGAACGTTGCCCAGCGACAGCCCTGAAACCAGAAAAATCTAGAAAAGATCTGTATGGAGGAGTGGACCAAAAGCCCTGCTGCAGTCAAGAATTACAGGAAACGTCTGACCGTGATTGTAACAAAGATTTCTGTACCAAATATTAAGAACATGTTTTGTAACTTTGGTTATGTATTTTATTACTGTAGGTCGTGAGACATGAAATAAAATGTATTTGTATTTGGAATCAAAGACATTGTGTAGCCACAATGCTTAGATAAGCTCAACTGTCCACACGTTCATTCACAAGTACCAGTAATCAGGGGTGTGCCAAAAACATTCCCCACAGCATTGCACAAATAGCAGTGAACTGATGACACCTGAAAGAAAGGGTTATTGATTCATGTTGCTTGTGCCAATTATTACCCTTCCATGAGAATGAACAAACAGAAATCTGGACCAGGTGTTGTTTTTCCACTCTTTACAGCAGCACTGGCCCCTAGTGTGGCCTGTAATTTCAGGACCCAGGATAGATGATCTTTTCTGTCCAATTGTCCAACAAAAATACTGTATTTTAAAATGAAATTTCCCCAATAAAATATCCAAAATTTTGGTGAGCAGTGTACTCATACGAATACTACTCTATTAAGCTAGAAAGAGGAGAACCGGAATTTAACAAAGCCAAGAGGGATCACATGGGACATCAGCAACCTCGCTCACCAGCAATAATCATTTAATAATCAAACTTGTGATTGCACTAAGGACATCCCAGCGCACTATAAATCTCTTCGACTCTGAGCCCCCTGCTCTGCTTTCCCCTAAGGCAAGAATACACAAGTTAAGATCAAGAGGACCGAAGCCCGGCCCATCCAGACCAGACACTGCTGGTAACCTGAGTAGATATGCCAGAACAGGACTGATGTAATATTTTTTTATTCTAGTTCTCACCAGAGCTGCTGCATTGCTAATGTGCACATCAAGGGAGAAATCTAAATCAAATGTGACACCCAAGTTTTTTACAGTTGTACTGGGCGATACTGAATTCAGCCATCTAAATTTAGGATAGACTGTCTTAGTCTTGGGTGAAATTAATAAAGCCTGTTATAAGAGTTAACATATTTCCTCTTTGACGTTTGCTTCTCACGTCACCTCTCCAAATCTGCTTTTTTTCAACTTTCGTAACATTGTTTTTGTCCCGAAACAAAATGCTCAATGATCTGCCATCTTCTCTTTGTTTTATTGCTTCTCTCTCTATTTAAAGCCTGATTAGTAACCCATTCAGTAGGGAAATTTAATTCCTCCTCGGTCTCTGTTTAAACCTTTTTTTTTGTTCGGCATCTTTGAGCTTGGGGGAGGTGCTATATATGTTCAACCTATTATTACAGGTTATAGGGTGGTGGTGTAGGGTGCTGACTGAAGATATGGTTCAGCCAGTGACACAGTGCATTTCTCATAATATCATATGACCTTGTATGCTGCAGCTGGCCAATAGAAACAGCTAAAAAGTCAAGGAAACCGACAAAAGACTGCTAAAAGCTATAATCAGCATGCACATTAATTTGTTTCAGAAAAACACTAGGCTCTGTAATGTTGGTCAGCACCCATGGCAAAGGTTATTTACACTTCTGTGATGTGATAAGCATTAATCTAAAAAAGTACATTGAGATTTCAAAGAAACAATTTTTTGTAAGAACTACCATGCTGTTCAACAAGACTACTGAAAACAAGCTAAATTAGAGAGCTTCCAGTTGGCTCTGGCAAATACAGCTTATAATACTTATCGAAATATTCAACTAATTGTGGGAGAAATTTAGACTCTGTATTAGTTGGCAACTTAAATATTTAAAAGGGAATAATTTTACTTTCCACTTGGGGTCGCGGGCCCAAGTGGAAAAGCGGAATAGATAATGAATGAATGAATGAATAATTTTACTTTCTTTTCACCCCGCTATAAAACTTTTTCTAGACTTGATTATATCGTTATAATCTTCCAGCGCAGTTAAATATGTTGCCATTACTGATATTCTAACAATAACTACAGTCGAATCCGGTTAATAGAACCACTGATTAATGGGACCAGCCGCTTATTTGGTCCAAATCCTAAAGTACCGAAACAAATCCTATTATATACGTGCAATGTTATTTGCTTATTTGGATCAAAGAACATGTATAAGAAATAGGAAGTGAATATGAAAAAGAAGCCACAAGTCGCCACATAGCGGATGTAAAGCGGATCAGAGATTTATGGGGGGATTTATGCTTTTATCAAAGGTCAGGAAATCCGAAAAGTTGTGTTGACAAGGATAAAACCAGCGGGAGGTGAAGACGCACACCACTTTCTTGATTTTGCTCAAGTGCAGTTCGTCAAGAGAATGCGTCAGATCACACTGGATAAGTTCTTCAAACGTTACTCAGCATGTGAATCATAATATACATTATGTTGTAGATCGTTTCGAAAAACTTGGTTGCAAATTTATTTTTCTAAAAACAAAGTTTGTAAGCAGCAGTAGTTCTTGTTTTGTACGTCCGTTATACGTGTAAATCACACAATAAAGGTTTAATAACCATTTAATATGTTACATAAAATTCGCTGTGTTACGCCCTAAAGACCCACCCATTAGCTTCTTACTGTATGTCAGACAACCCAGGGACTTGTAACTTTACAACAGATTTATGTCACCTAAATATAAATATAATTAATATATATTTAATTATGTTCCCTTGTAGAAGATGTTAACTTAGTAATTACTACTTAACAATCGGTCTAAAATTCAGTACAATACTATATTAAGAGACACATAAGATTCAATTGGGTGAAAAAGGTACAGTCTGGTTACATTTTTAAATGTTTTTAATAGGACTAGAATTGTCCACAACTCTGGCTGATAAAACTACATGAACATTGGATTAACCTTGATTACTTTTTTTTTTTATTTGAGCAGAAGATGTATGATACAAACATGAAGAAAAAAAAAAAATATATATATAATAAAACAGAATTAAATTAACATCAAAATTAAATTAGCATCAAAAATTAGATCAAATTTTCTACTC
>JAUZSU010171639.1:0-13118 GCA_034780255.1 Parotocinclus maculicauda | reverse complement strand
TCAATATTTTGTGTGGCCACCATTATTTTCCAGCACTGCCTTAACTCTCTTGGGCATGGAGTTCACTAGAGCTTCACAAGTTCCCACTGGGATCCTCTTCCACTCCTCCATGATGACATCATGGAGCTGGTAGATGTTAAGAGACCTTGTGCTCATGCACAGATGTTCAAAAGGGTTTAGGAGCGACCTTCAGAGATCATTATACTGCCCTGCGGCCCAGTTTCTGAAGGATTATGCTTTGCTTCAGTATGTCACAGTACATGTTGGCATTCAGGTTCCCTCAATGACCTTAAGCCCCAAGCCATGGCATTTCCACCACCATGCTTGACTGTAGGCAAGGTACTTCTTACTTGGTTTCTGCACATACACTTGACACCATCTGAACCAAACAAGTTTGTATTGGTCTTATCAAACCACAGGACATGGTTTCAGTAATCCATGTTCTTAGTAAGCCATGCTTGTCTTTAGCAAACTTTGTAGGCTTTTTTTTGCATCACAGACCTGACCAGAAACACGCAGATGACAAAATGAATAAATGTAAATATCAGTGACTATTTACCCTAAGGACAAGTAGATTCCAATACATTGTACAAAATATCACCAGACTCTTCACTTATTGCAATATTTCCAAAATCTTAAAATGATCTAAAAATCTATAACGTACTATAACGTTCTAGCAGCTGCTTTTGAAGACATAATGCACATTGACCGAGGTTATGCCGTGTGAATTCCTAACGGTTCCCTCGTTCCCACCTTAAACGCCTGCAACAAAGCGACAAACGACCACACACCACAACCGACTCATTACCCCATAGCGTGATTAATGTGGACGTGCTCAGAAGCTCCATGAGAAGACCTGCCGGGAAATATTTGTTTCACATAAAGTGTCCCATTGGTCCCATGGTGCTCTACATGCTGCTCTTAAGCTTTATCCTCATCGTTTTGACCCCGTCAGCATGGCGTGTCTGCATTTCAGGAAACAAAACAAAGAGCGAAGTAGCGCTTGACCCAGCTTACTAACGCTGTGTTATATATAAAGTTATATCGCCTTGCAGGGAGGTGAGTCACCCTCATCAAACACTGCAGAAGCATACTGCAGCGGCTGCAGAAATTCAATTTTGGAGACTTTCTCAGCATAAGGCGGTCATATCAAGGGAGCTGGTCAATGCAAAGCATCCAGTCATGATTCAATTAGCCCTTAGAAATACAAGTTTTCTTTCTTTCTTTTTTTTTTAAAGGTCACTTTATATAAAAAAGAAAAAACAAAGCTCTGTTGGGATGGATCTCAGACCCTCTACCATGTATCCCCTGGCATCACTGCAAGCTTCAGTATGACTTTAGCATAAGTCATTTAAGCATTCATTTGAAAATTAATTAACAAGTGTTTCAACATTTGGATTCATTGCATTTAGCAGACACCCTTACCAGAGCAACTTACAATTAATACTGTCTTACAATCCAAGAAATTGTGGATTAAGGGCCTTGCTTAGAGACCCAACTGTGGCAAAGGTGGGATTTGAACCCTGGACCTTTTGGTCCATAGTCCAGTACCTTAACCACTAGGTCACTACAATCATAAAACATCAGTAAAGATCAATTATTTCTTCTGCACAACTGCAATGTTTATTAAGGCAAAATTGTAACATTAGTTGCCAAACTTTGTTTGCTTTCAGGTCTACGGAAAAGTCTGCAAACTCGCTTGCTTGCTGGGAACTGGCCCTCAGAACGACAGCTAAAATTTTGCTCTGCCAGATGCACACGCAAACACACTCCTGTAATAGCATTTGGCACCGGTTGGATTGTGTTATCACGTTTGCGTAACCAACCAGTGAAATCCATTTGCAGGGTTTAGCTTCTGCACTTGAGCCTGTCCTGTGGGATCTTCTTCTGGTTCATGAAAGTATTTTCTTTATGGCAATAACCTAATTAATGCAACAAAATGTCCACACCACTTGTTTATTTTGAAATGCATCATTCTTATTAAATGTATTGTAATACTTGAGAGCAACAATGGACTCAATGGGAAATCTAATTAAACTGGGCAGCTCTGTATTGAGTTTAATTACTTCCATGGAGATGTGAGACCCAACCCACAGGTGTGTCAGGATCCGTCCTAACAAAAGCCAGACCTGCATTTCAATGCAGGTCTTAACATTCTCTAATCTGCTTCACCTCAGCACCTCAGAGACATGTCCAAATTAATATGGATATGTTTGAACATGAAGATTTTTTTCCCTCCTTTTTGGCTTCCAGCCACATGACCAATAAACTGTATCAATCTGAAGACACACCACTCACAAAATTGGGGGGTATCTTAAAATTAATATGAAGAGATTATAAAAAACATTTGATTTTATTTCATTAAACAAGAAAATTTTGAAAAGCAAAAGAAAATGCAAAGAAATTTGTTCGATACAAATGAGATGCAAACTAAATGATCATAATTGAGTAAGAAGTCAAACTGGACGAGAGTGCCCCCACATTGACTGTTCAGTAGGGTGTATGGTCAAACAAGACTGCCAAAACACATTGACAGTGATGGGACATGGACAGGATCAGATTATCCAGCAGTCCTTGTGGGATCCTTTTTGTATTCAATTTGAAATCTTTCATGCATTAGAGATGTACAGTTTTCTTTTCAGTCTCCTCAGTTCAATGATTTGTTTAGCATTGTTGTTCAGGATGTTGTGATTTAAACACAATTCCGAATCAGAAAAGATTGAATCTCAGTCAAGACCAAATGATTCACTGATTCAAACACTGACTCGTTAAATGGGAGAGAACAGAATCTTAGTCATAAGCAAATGAATCACTGATTCAAACATGAACATGCTGTTTAAGAAAGGACACAATCAGTTATAAACAAATGATTTTCAAATTAATTAACTGAATTAACTGCTAATAAAAACACAATGATTCAAATCTCAATCATAATTGATCAAATCACTAATTCAAACAAAGACCCACTGAACAAGAGAAACATCAAATCTTAGTCAAGACTGATTGATTCACTTATAGGTATGAACCATTGATTCACCGATTCAAACATGTACTTGTTATATAAGAAACGTCAAATCTCAGTCAAGTCACATAATGATTCAATGATTCAAACGCTGACTCATTAAATGAGAGAGAACAGAATCTTAGTCATAAGGAAACGACTCAAACATGGACATGTTTGAGAAAGGACACATTAAGTCATTAACAAATGACAGATATGAACCAATGATTCACCGATTCAAACATGTACTCTATATAAGAAACGTCAAATCTCAATCAAGACCAAATGATTTACTGATTCAGTTGTAAACACAGTAATTGAGGAGCAATCTTTGTGGTTTATGGTTCATACACTGAATGATTCGCTGAATGTGATAAAAGGGAATCTCAGAATGATTCTTTAAATGCTGACCTGCATAATGACGAGAAGCAAAGCTTAGTCAGAAACCAAAAGATCACTGCTTTAAAAAATGATCGGTTCAATGAGTCTTTGAATTGAATTGAGTCTCATGGCGTCTCAAAACTCTGTCATTCAAAATCTCAGTAATAACTGACCAAATCACTGATTCAAACGCAGGCCCACTGAACAAGAGATGTGTGAATCTCAGTCATCACCAAATAATTCACTTATTTAAACACAGACTTAATGATTGAAAGAACAGAAGTTCAGTCATAAGCAAATGATTTACTGATTCAAACACAGACTCGCTGTGTGAGAAATGATTCTTAGATTCAGTCGCCCAGTGATTGTGAAGTAATTTACGAATTATGCACTGAGTTAGAGACTGGTTAAGAGGAAGAGATGCAAATAAACAAACTAATCATTGATTTTTAAAAAAGGATGAGGGGTAAATTTCATGGACTTAAAGCTTTGCGATTCATATTTCAGTCAAAATTAAGTGGTTCACTGATTCAAACACAAGTTCACCGTATGAGAAGGGCAGAGTCTCAGTCATGACCAACTGGTTCTTAAATTTAGTTGTTAACCCAGAAGAGGGAAACTCAATCGAAACCAGACGAATCACTGATTTAAACACTGACCAACTGAATGAGAGAGAAGTAAATCTTTGTCATGAACAAAACATTCAGTGATTCAAAAAATGATCTGCTGAAAGTCAGTGTAGTCAATCTCGATCACAATTGACTGATTCATTGATCGAAATCCACTGAACAAATAAAAAGAATATGAGACAAACCAAAATGATTTACTGATTCAAACACTGTCTCACTGAACAAGAGAGAACAGATTTCAGTCATGATCAGATGATTCACTGATTCATTCACTTGCTGAATTACTGACCCATTAATTGAAAGAGAAGGAAATCTTAGTAATAACAAAAGATTCACTGATGCAATAAATGATCTGCTGAGGAGTGGATCTCAAGGCATACTAAAACTTAAACAAATTTACTGATTCACTGATTCATATAGAGTCCCACTCAATGAGACAAAAGGGAATTTTGCTCATAGCCAAATGATTTATTCAAGCACAGACATGCTGAATGAGAAAGCAGCGTCTTGATGAGTTTTTTTAGTTTGAGCTGCCTATTCCTGAGCATAACAGACTCAGCATTTTGGTCGACATCACACTAAAGGAAAGCTGCAGGGACAAAAGCAATTGTCAATGTGCAAACATATTATCCATGAATCGTGGATTATGAGAGGTGCAGCTCAGTCAGAATCTGTTTCCCAGCATGAAAGTCTGTTAGGAAAAAAATGCTGTATTCGGTTGTTGCTGCCCTTGAAACCCTTTGACCAGCGATTTGCTAACTTCAGGAAACATGACTGGTATTTGCAGGAGTCCTGTCCTTTGATGTGGGCAGTGCTCCAAGCATGCTTCAAATGGAGTTTGTAGTTCTGCAGCGCCGCACCGGACTCAAAGTGAAATTTAGAAATGCACCAGAGATTACCAGACAACTCCGAAGCCAGATATGTCTGTCCTTTTCAGAGCTGTCTGTGTTGTTTAAGCGAGTCATGTGTCTCCTTGAATCTCCAAGCCATTATCAGGGACTGCACTGCCAAATCACTCAGAGCAAATGTGGCTCATTTATCTCAGCAGAAGCCTTGCCAAGTGTCTGGAAGCAAGCATTGAGCAAACAATATAAAACATGGGCTTCAAGGAGTGTACTTGTGCAGCCTTATGCAAAATGTACACAGTCTTATGCAAAAATATGGGCTTTCTTTGCCATATAATGTTTTATTGTTTTTTAAATGAAATACCTAAAAAACTTCCTCGGTTTTCACGTCTTTCCTGGTCATTTGTCTATTCCTGGGTGTGTTTCCCAAAATGTTCGTATCCCTATGTCCCTTCACTTAAGAACCTTCTTAAATCCACGAGTATTTCAAGCCATTTGAAAGGTCACATGCAGTTCTAACTTAAAAAGAATAGAGACAGATAATTTTCAATTAAAAAAATTCTGAATGTAGTTGTATATAGTGTTTATGGTGTTATAGTACATTTTAATATGATTTATTATTGAAGTATTTATATTGATATTTATTTACTTTAAAAATATTACTGTTATTATTAGTATTATATTATTATTAGCAGTTTTATTCATTTTTATATTCATTATTCATATTTATTATTAGTAGTAGTAGTATTAATATTAATATTTATTTATTTAATAATAATAATAATAATATTATTATTATTATTATTATTATTATTATTATTATTAATTAAATTATAATTATATAATAAGATTTTTTTTATAATTGTTGTTGTTGTTGTTTTTGTTATTGTTGTTATTGTTATTATTATAATTTTTTTTTTAGTAAATTTTAAATGTGCCACAGGATACCATACGGAATCTGTTTGCCTCCATTGCCCAACCGTATCTCACCTTGTTTCCAGGCTAGAGGCGGCCTAACATTGGGGCCGCCTTTCAATTTTACAGGTTTTTTTCAGTAAATGTTTCCTTTCTTAATATCATTTCTTAATGGGTAGCACTGTCCACTCACAGCAAGAAGCTCCTGAGTGGTCTGGGTCCTTTCTGTGTGGAGGTTACATGTCCTCCCCTACAAGCTTGGTAGGCTTATTGGTGTTCCTAAGTGGTCCTAGTGTGTGAGTGTATGTCCCCTGTGATGGATTGGCGCCCTTTCCAGAGTTAGTCCCGCCTTGCACAATATGCTGCTGGTTGAAGTTATCTTGTGTAGTGTGTGTTAGGCTGATGTACGTAGGTTAGGTAGTGTGTGTTATTCCTGTTTTAGGATTTAAATGAATGGCGCTCAAATTTTTGGGAAAAAGATCCCAGGCAATGTAGTGCCTCTAGTGCAGCTGCGTGGCATGTTTTGTAGGTCTGCTTAACCAGGATAAAATTATGCACATATCCCAGTTAAACTGGGTCAATGGGTTCCTAAACATACCAAAATGCATTGTTAGTAGATGACCTGGACCACATCTAGTATGAGCATGAATGGAATGCCTTTTCTGTATCTGCATAGGCATTTTTTGTGAAGCAGGGACATCTTATGGAAAAGTTACGTACTGGTGTGAAGATTCCTGCAATGCTCGACACACCTTTTATACATATGGATCCAGCTACTTGGCTGAAACTATGGGACAAGCTGCATCTGCATCTGTTGCAAGATACCACAGATATACTACCACTTTTTTTTGTTGTTCTCTTGTGCTAAGTCAGCTGTAGACAGCGTATATACAGTACTTCCAGTAGCCTGGGAGAAACCATGCTTGCAGTCACTTTAAGGAAGCAAAATAGAAACAGTGAGAGTGTTTACATGCAGTGAATAATCCGATAACTGCAGAAAATTTGATTTTATCAGTAATCCGATCAAGGAGTATACATGCGCTTGAGTAATCACATAATGAGAAACCTCCAGGTTTACATCACCCAGGCAACCAGCCAATTAACTCACAGAAATGTGTAATGGAACTTAGAATTTTCAGCATTAAATAATCAAGTTTTTTATTTTCTTGACTATACGCTGCTTTTTCAAAGTCTCTACAAAGTGTTTGATAGTTGTTGGAAAGCGTTGAGTTCAATTCCGGGGTTGAGAAGATCCTACCAGGTCTATATATCTCCCCACCTGGTCTATATAGATAAGCCCAAAAGCACCAAAATCTCTAAAACAATAAGCAAACCTGGAACCACGTTTTTAATTGCCAAATCTGATCGGAGTATGCAGAGTATGCTATTTACAGGACCACTTGAATCATCAGATAACTGCAGAAATCTTATCTTTTTATTGATTGATCCTATCGCTGGGAACGCATTTTCCCTAAATGTGTTAATATATTCTGGCCAAAGTATATCCAGGCACAACATATTACGTATCAATGCATGGTCTAAACAGGTGTTGACAATTCCAGAGCACAATCATTTCTGTGAACCCTCAAGCCTCTCTAGGTGCTGCGGTTACACTCAACAGATGTAGATCGGATAATAAAGACAACTGACTTCCGCAAAACAGAAGAAGGCAATAAAAATCCAATTCTCAGAGATCCGAAAGCCAGTGTGTGGTTTGTCTTTGAGTGTAAACATCGCTTCGGTCTGCCGTAATCTCACAGTGGTAATTAGTTGATGAAATAAACTGAGGGAAAAAGGGGATTTTAGAAATGGCAGGGAGAGATAAAATCTCTGATTGTCATAGGAATCGCACGTCTTTGTGGAGACAGTAATGTGAGTTGCTGTAAGCACCCTACCTTAGTAGCACCTTTGATATTTATGTAATTTAAATTGATCTCTTTTAATGAAATAAGAGGGAGCGAGAGGAACGGAGCAGTGACACTCCGCATCCCTGATAGAATGTGGTTTGTGCTGAATAGCTGTTAAAATAGGTCTTTGTGCAAGCAATTTCTCTGTTTAATTTCTTTATCTTCATGAGCTCGTGCAGTCAGACATGAAGCAGTGGCAACTATTTCTGTTAGTACCATATCACTATGCAGTGAATATTTTGACATAATGAATCCCAATTTATATGTGATTATATGTATTAAGTACAATGCTTTTATTGGTGGTTATTCCTGTTGTTATTATTATTATTAGTACACTGTGTTAAGGCTCGCACCGTGAGCCTGTTTTCGTTTTTCGCCCCGGTTTGTTGTTTTACCCCGCTCCCTTAGTGTTCTGTTTCCGCTTTTCCCTTACGCTACACATGCCGTTTTATTTACCGCGCCGATCGATTGGTTAGTTTCTTTTGTTATGCACTTGTTTTCATTTTCATTAATTAACTTTTGATTATTTAAGCCTGCCGATCACGTTTGTGTTCGCCGGCTCATTGTGTTTGAATGTTTGTTTATATGTCGTGTTTTCAGTGTTCCCCCGTTGTGCGGATCCGTTCTTGGATCCTCGGCCTTAAAGGGAAGTCCTTGGATCCCCAGCTTTTGAAAGCCATCCCTTTTTTCATTCCTGCTTTTTGTCTTTTATTTTCTTTTGATTCAGGCGCTCTTTTGTTCTTGTTTATTTTATTATCTTCGCCGTTTTGTGGACCCTGGCTCTGCAGCTGCTTTCATGGACCCCCGGCTCCAAAGCTGTTCTTGTGGATCTCACGGCACCAGAGCCTTTCTGTAGACCATCGACGCCCAGGCCGTTTGCGGACCCTCAGCACCTCAGCCACCCAATGGATCCCCCGCAGATGATGGCGCAGGTTGACCTCTGCCGCCCAACGAACCCCCGGCTCTCCGGCTGTCTTGCAGTCCCTCTGCTCACAAAGGATCACAAAAAAAGCCACTTTCAGCACTGTGTAATGTTCATATCTAGGTAAAACTGTTTTGGTAAGACCATTGCTCTGCAGTGTTTGTTTATTCAGCACCTGTAGCACAGTAAATTTAATGCTGCCCATGCAGTTAGCGTTGATGCTATTCAGTTTTGTCCTGTGTGTGTGTGTGTGTGTGTGTGTGTGTGTGAATGTGCTTGTACACACAGCCCGCCTCCATGCGACCTTTACACCCTAATTAAAACATCTTCCCACATGCCTGTGTATAACACTGCCACATAGTGACATCAAGTGTAAATCATGGTGTTTAACAACAAGATCACACTCGACCTGAAGTCATATGGCGTGGTTTTGTATTAAAAATTCGAAAGGGTAGCATGTCAACACAGTGTATAAGAAACAAAAATATATCAACCATTTTCCACTGCACACACGAGACCTTGATTTTACAATCCTGCTTTTGTCATAATGCACCGTTTATATCTTCTGTCGGCGTCAAATAGCGGAGTCCAAGGTCTAAGCTCTCTCACTGACTTCCTATTCGGGATGGCAAAAAAAAAAGGAAAACGTGAGGAAGAATGAATTTATCCTCAACCTGCTGTCAGAGCTGCTCGATTTTTAAAAAGTGACATTCGAAGACTTGATGCAATCTACTGCAAGTCTGCCTCTATCCACAGAGGACGAAAATAGACTTTTATATTAAACAAGCATGGTTTGTTCCTCCTTCATGGGAATAATGTTGCGTTTCAGTGTTTATCTTCAGAGAAGCAGAAATGTGTTGGTATCCACTGAGCACTTAGGAAACTGGAAAAGGGAATTCATTCACAACACAAAGTTTATTTTGAAAAATCTTATTGATCTAAAAATTCATCAGCAATCTATGCACGGTACGGCCATTTTTGTAAAGTTACTATTTCTTTCTCTTTTCATTTCACCACAATCGGCACCTCTTTCTAACTGAGGAACTAATTAACTCACTTTCTGTGCATAATTGAGGACACTTTATGTTAATGGACAGGATGGAAGGTGATTGCCTGCCGGAATAATGTCTCCGATTTGTGCTTACAGCACGGCGTTTATATGGCAAAGCCTAATTAGACATGTCACCTGCACTCGTGAGCTTGAGATGTTTATTTGAACACTTTGCTTTGTGCTTTCATTTGTGCCATGGATTTTATTTTTTATTTTATTTTTTATTTAAATATAGTGCTTCTTGCGCTAATTTGTGTTTTGCCCTTTTTGGGGTTTTGGCCCCCATGCCGTTTCCGGTACCCCGTCCCGCTCGCCATTTCGAGTACCCCGGCCCACTCGCCGTTCTAGTCACCTCGGCCCGTTCGCCGTTTCTGTGTTCTTTTGTTTCTTTTATGATTTTGTTGATGTAGGCACCTTAGTTGGCCTTTCCTGGACCTTCGGCTCCCAGGCCAACCCTCTGGACCCTTCGGCTCCCAGGCCGACCCGCTGGACCCTTCGGCTCCCAGGCGGACCCTCTGGACCCTTCGGCTCTCAGGCCGACCCTCTGGACCCTTCGGCTCCAAGGCCGATCCGCTGGACCCTTCGGCTCCCAGGCAGACCCTTCGGCTCCCAGGCGGACCCTCTGGACCCTTCGGCTTCCAGGCCGACCCGCTGGACCCTTCGGTAGCAAAATATAGTGCTTCTTGCGCTGATTTTTGTTTTGCATTTGGCGTTCTCCTACTGTGCTGTGTTACTGTTATTATTTTTTGTACTTTGTAACATTTCTACACTGTACTCTATTACTATATGTTGTTGTAATTTGCTACTCTGTGCTGTTGTGTATTAAAGTGTAGCTTCTTAGACTGTGCTATTTTGTTGTGTATTTATTATAGTATCTTACACTGTGCTGTGTTGTTGTTTATTTGTTTTACTTTGTAACATTATGCTGTGTACTTATTGTACCTTGTTATGCTGGGCTGTATTGCTATGTATTTTTAATTTATATTTAATTTAGTAGCAGCGTTCTGTGTTGTGATTTTTTGTTCTGTACTTTTTGTTTTGTACTTTTTTTGTACTGTTGTGCTGTGCTGTGGTGTATTAATTTAACTTTGTTGCACTGTGCTGTGCTGTGTTCTTTTGTACTTTGTTACACTGTGCTTTGTATTTTTTAACCATTTTACACCTTTGCTATTTTGCTTTGAATTTTCTTTTTAAATGTTACAGTGCATTGTGTTGTGATTTGTCTTTGTACTTTGTTACACTAAGCTGTGTTGCTGTCTATTCATGTACCTTTGTTGCACTGTGCTGTGTTGTGATTTCATTGAGCTTTCTTACACTCTTCTGTGTTGCTGTATTCCAGAAGCTCATACACTTTACACTATACTGTGTTGATTTTTATTTATTCTACTTTCTTACACGGTTCTGTATATTTACTGCACTCTTGCTAATGAGTTCTTGCCCTCGAATGACCAAAGAGCCAAGGGTTCAATGATGTGTTCGAATAATGCTTGGAAATCTGAATTCTCAATGTCCAAGTAGGGCATTTGGAAACAAAACAGCCTCTTAACTGGGAATTCCTTTGTGGTAACTTAGAGATCGGACCCTGAGCCCAAGTTTAGCATATTGTGTCATTTCAACATGACTGCTCACATCAGCCGGTAAAATGAGCTTATAATGCAGTTTTGAGTATGCACTTCCAATTTCTGAAGTAAGTCAAACGTAGCGCAAGTTTCAGCACTGACAAGCTGTCACTGTTGGGCCATTGAGCAAGGCCCTTAACTCAGAAACTCTTGGACTGCTTTTTGTGAGATTGTACTAGCTGTTAGTAGGTCTATATAAAAGTGCCTGTGAGTTTGTTGTTGTATGTATAGTACTGTGTTGTATCATCCGTTGTATTTAATGCATTTACACAGTTCTGTGTATTTTCATATTTATTGACCTTCATTCAATATTGTTCTGGTCCTAAGTATAAGTGATTGAGTGACTAAGTGTGGCTTATGCCTGTCATTAGTAAGATTGGCAATTTTCCTAGATTATGTTCCATTTAAAACATTTAAAATGGAATGTCAAAGGGAGAAAATTTGTGTGAGAAAGCAGCAGGGACCTCATACATAAAACCGCAAGACTAGTTCATGAATGCTGTTGATAAATGCTGTTCATAAGGCACTGGCTGCACGATCTGGCACCTAACTACGGCATTACTCAGTCGATAATGGTCTTATTCTCTGGCTATGATCCATAGACTTAGTGCTTCACAAAGCAGTGTTGCAGGCTACATATTAGCACAATCAACATGCTATCAGAGCGTATCTTAAAAGTATGCTAACAGGAAACCTGTGCATGTGCTGTCTGTGCATGCCTCCTGTCGTGTCAGGCACCATATGGTGTATTGAAAACAAGTGCCCGCTAGGAACACTTATACTATTAACTTTTATAGGCTTCATTGAACTTGCTAGCCTTTAGTGAGAATGCTAACTGTGCCACTTTTAGAGCATTGGTTTAATTATGTAATTGTACTTTGGGCTGTTCTTGGGCTGACATACATTATTTCTATTATTACAAAACAAACAGTTAGTACTATGTGTGAAGGGGGTAGGATGGCATCGTTTATGGCTCTGAAGCAAAATGAGGTTAATGGGAGCTCTCATTGTTCAGGTACTCTTAAGAAATTGCCAATAATTCCTAGAAAGGTGGTCTTCAAGCATTGTATTATTGGTTTTACTAGTGGATTTATGGTTCCTATACTTTCTCGCTCATGAATATCATTCCTTAAAGTTTCTTCTGTTGTATAGTTTTATGTTAACATGTAGATATTACATTTTTAGTTCCTCAGTGGTGCAAACTCTAAGCAACTCAGGTGGCTTAGAGGTAAGAGTTGGTGATGGAAATGGTTATCCCTTAGACTGGGTTCAAATACTGGATGGCACGAGTATGAACGGGGCAGCTAGGTAGCCAGTCAGTGGAAGGGTGGGCTATTGGGAACTACAGTAAAGGGTTAGAGTACGTGCTGGCACTGTTAACTTATATATAATATATAAACATTTAATCTTTAAAACCGCCTGTTTTGTTAGTTTCAATGTATTTAGTGATCTGAAAATTCAGAATACAGGCAGAACTGTGACTTTTCATTTAAATGTTTTATGTATATGTATGTATAATGTTAATTATGTTTATTTACCAAATGAGGATGGATTTCCCTACTGAGTCTGGTTTCTCTCAAGGTTTCTTCATCCCAATCTCATTTAGTTTTTCCTTCCACTGTCGCCATTTGACTTGCCCATTAGGGACATTAGAATATAATTTGTGACAATGTTTATGTAACAATGTAAAGCTGCTTTGTGACATTTTGAGCAGTTTGCAGCCGAGTGTGAAGCGGTCGGTATGCGGATCAGCACCTCCAAGTCTGAGGCTATGGTTATCGCCCGGAAACAGATGGCATGCTCCCTTCAGGTAAGGGGTGAGAACCTGCCCCAAGTGAAGGAGTTCAA
>JAUZSU010171628.1:0-13119 GCA_034780255.1 Parotocinclus maculicauda | reverse complement strand
CAATTTGGAATAAGGCTGTAACGTAACAAAATGTGAAAAAAGTGAAGCGCTGTGAATACTTTCCGGATGCACTGTATTTCCTGATTTGTCTGGTCAACTTCATCTCATTCATAAATTAACATCCACTTCAATTTGAGGAGCAAAGGGAAAATGAAGACATCTTTAAAAACAATGTTTCAATATAAGAAGCATATTTTGCAAATTTCTGCCCTACAGTGCAAAGACATAAGCCTAAAATGAAATAAAGAGTTACATTCATAAATGCCACTTAAAACTTCACTGTGGAATAAAGAAACTTTATGTTAACCATGTCCAAAAGCGATGTTGACAGCACTGGACTCAGATGCATCTGGCTCCAGAAGAAGAGAGCACAGGTACTGGACTAGCCTGCCTGCAGTTCTGACCTGTCCCCAACAGAGAATGTGTGGAGAATTTGGAAACAATACGGTAGACAACCCGTACTGTTACACATCTTAAGAAGTGTTTTCAGGGGAAAAAAAAGATAAAATAACACCTAAAACACCAATTCAGTATCATTTGCGCCAAAACATCTTTTAAGTATTGTGAGAAGGAATGGCAACATTACAAAGTGACAAATGCTTTACCGTTCCAACTTTGTTCTGAATGTATTGCATGGCGAAATGCAGGAATAATTGTTTATTAACAAATGAAATTAAGTTACCCAGACAAATCATGAAAAATCTCAGGTTCAAACTGTTTGCAATGAAATCAAAGTTGAAATAAATGTAAGAAACAGTGTCTCAGCATCTTCTGATTTGAGGTTGCATATTGGAACAACAACAACTCATGTAGTTTTATCAGGTAAACTCGTATGCAAGAGAGTTAAAATATTTAGACTTTTTGGTTAAAAGCCATGCGCTTAAAACCCACAGCCTCCCATGCTAGGCCATGTGATCGTCTCTCACCCTGACTGGGTGTTGTTCAGAGTGCCTGTTCTAAGCCTGCTCTCAGAACAACATGGTACACTACTGCCTCCTCCTCATCGTCAGCATCTGCACAATCATCACATGTTCTGCACAGAGCCAGTTATTCATTTTGCGTGGCTGCCAGAAGACACACCCATGGACCATCCTTCAAATTTTTAGAATGGTAAACCCTTTTGTGGTTGTGGGTTAGAATTCATATGGGAAAAAAAATTAAGTAGAAGAAAAGTGCATTTTCTGAAAGAAATGCAGGATGTTGTGCATCAGCAGCAAATGCCACTGGGAGCCCTTACTATTTGAACATATGGTTTCTAAGCGAGTGCCATTATACACCAAGTGGTTACAAGGGCATGGCCAGGTGGTCGCTGTGGTATTCCAAGTGGCTGCCAGGAGAACATTTCTGGTTCAGTAGCTGATTGATCTTCACCTCTGGGCTTTGGGTGTAAAAATATAGTCCATTCATTCTGATAAACAAAATGCTGAAATATTACCACAGAGACACCTTACAGCTGATTTAAAAAGCTGTGAACAACCCCACATGGAGAGAAAAATCCAAAGTTTCAGTTAAGTTCAATACAAAACAACAAAATAGGATGAACTACCAAGGACTCTATGCTTACAATGACATAAGGTAGAAAGAAAAAAAATAAAAGAAAAAAAGAATCTGTGTAATGAGCACCATCTAGTGGTGGTAAAGTGGCGGTAGCTCACCTGGACGTTACTCTGGTCAGCTCATCAGAGGGGTGGAGTATTCGACAGGTAGTGAAGGTGTAGGTCGAGCTAGTGTGGGACATACATTTGCCAGGGAAGAGCACTGGAAACAGCAATAGAGAAGAAAATGGCATCAGTAAGTTTACATATACAAAATTGCACAGACATATTGAGCATGTACCCTCTTTTCTACTACACCCTGCTGACAGGGAGTGATACACTGCTGCATTGTTTTTTAACTGTTTCCTAGTTTACAGCTGAATTAAAGTAATAGAGCATATTAAATGCAAATACTATGTAGTCACCCATATTATACCAAGGGTGCCAATTATTACTGTATATACACTACTGTGTAAGTATTAGGCCACCACAAGTCATATACAGATATACAATTGTTTTAGCATTGGTATAATGGTCATACATATATATTTCACAATGTACTTAGTAGAATACAACCAGAGCATAAAATGATCATTTCCGTAATTTAAAACTATTTAGGGTGACACCCCCCACCAGCAAAAGCAGCATATGGCAGTTTAATTGTTATGCTAGTTCTATGGTCAGAAGCAGCCTGATCAGGAATGGTCTTTTTGGAATGATATCAGCCAAGAAACCACTTTTTTGGAGCAGAACTGTGACGAAAGCATGTTTGAAATTTTGGGGTCCAGTCGCCTACAACATATGTTCATTACACCATTTTTCAAATCAACAAATCTGATGGTGGCCTAAGACTTACGCAGTATGGTACAAACTAATACAACTGTAAAAACATTCATAAAAGAGTACAGAGCAATGGGAAAGAAGCACAATTTGATTGCAGTCAATCATCACATGCAGAATCCAGATTGAACAGTTAATATCAGAGAAATAGGTATTTCTGTATGTGCACTGACTGAGAACTTTATTAGGAACACCTGTACACCTGCTCATTCATACACTTATCTCATCAGACAATCATGCAGATATGGACTAGCACCTGCAGGTAATGTTTACATCATCCATCAATAATGGGGAAAAAATGAGTTCTCAGTGTTTTTGTGCGTGGCATGAATGCTTGTGCCAGATGGGCTGATATGAGTATTTGCTGATCTCCTGAGATTTTTGTACAGGCTTCACACAATCAAATAGTCTAGTCATGTAGAGTTTACTTAGAATGGGGAAATAAGCATTAAACATCCCGTGAGCGGCAGTTCAGCAGAATTAAATGCCTTGCTGAGGAGTGGTCTTGTTTTTGTTTGTTTATTTATCTTATTTAACATCGCTATCAGCATCAGTGGCCATCTCAGCGACACACACAAAATTATATGCATACACAAGTTCATCAGTTCACTCATATATATATTATATATATATATATATAGGGAGGACATGCAAACTCCACACAGAAAGGACAAAGGCTGCTTCACCATGGGATTGAACCCGGGACCTTCTTGCTGTGAGGCAGCAGTGCTACCCACCGAGCCACCGTGCTGATGAGTTGTCAAAACAAAGAGCAATGACCACTTAGATAACCACTCAGTACAAATGGTTTCAACAAGAAAATGGTACCCAGTATCAGTGTAATGTTCCTCATAAAGTGTGACCTACTGGCAGCTGGCACAATTACAGCTCTTTCCTTGTCATGTGGGTAAATATGTACAGATTGAGAGTGCACTTTATTTTTAATAGAACTGACACCTGAATATGTAACTCTCAAATTTCATTTCAGGACCTTTCACTGGATCCTAGCCACATGCTCAGGTTCTTTCAGGGAAGTGTATATAAGTGTGTGTGTGTGTATGTGTTTGCTTAAACAGGCTCTGATAACGGTATCAAATTACCAAAGGAAAGTTCTGTGAAAGGCATTCTGGAAGCTAAGAAGAAGAAGAAATGATGGGTTGTGAAGCAGGTACAGAAATGGCTGAGGCAAGAATCTCCATGTAAAAGCATATAACAAAAGAAAGATGTAGGACGGATGGTAAGCTGATTGCTCCAGTAAATGAGAATAAAGCCCTTGAAAGCAGTGGCTGTTTGTTATTGAAACTATACACATTACATCTAACATTATAAACTATAATCTATTAAACAAAAATAATAAGTAGAACATAAACTGATCATTTTAGTGGTCACTGCAATTTGTAGTTCAATAATTGGAGATTGTAGACAATCTATTTCTTTACAACTGTTCTAATTCCTTTTACCCTGTTCTTTATTAGTCAGAACCCTCACAGGACCAGCACAGATCAGCTACTATTCGGGTGGTGGACCATACTCATTACTGCACTGATACTGATGTGGTGGTGGCGTTATAGTGTGTCAGTGACACTAATGCTGGAATTTTTAACCAACACATTGTTGGAGAGAATAGTCCACCACCCAAAATATCCAGCCATCAGCATCCTGTAGGCATCACCCTGTGAGCACTGATTAGGAACAAGGTTTTAAAATTCATCAGGCACTTCCAATCGCACCAGTTTAACACAAATTAATACACGACATCAGTGTCAGTGCAGTGCTGAGAATGATCCCCCACATAAATTGTAGCTGATCTGTGCTAGTCCTGTGGGAGTCCATTTGAGTTCCAATGGGACTAAATGTATGTAGAGAAACAGATGGACTACATTTCAGTAGTCTTAAATGTGATTAAAAAAAATATAGAATTCCTAAGACTTTTTGCACAGTACTGTAAACTGATGCACAAGAGTGGAATATGTTCTCTCAAACTTATTCAATTTAAAGAGCTTGAGGTGTCTTATAATCAATTGTTTCAACTGACAACTCTTGTTGGAGAGGTTTTCTTCCATTAGCCAAATTCAACAGCTTGTAACGTTTTGTAAATACAACGGCATTTTAGGATCACGCTTTAAAAAAAAAAAAAAAATAAAAAATGTTGACTTGAATGACTTCAAAAAAATAATTTGTAATATTAAAATGGGACTGATGTATCCACTGATATTCCAGATTGGTAAAACCAATATGAAAGTATAACTTTGCCAAACGATAGCAATCTCGCACTAAAATGGGGGAAGTTGAGGATTTGGTAAACTGTTCGACCATCATAATGTGTTGCATTTCCAAAGTATTGCAACTTTATTCTTGTAATATTGTGACGTTGTTCTCAAAGTATTATAACTTTATTCTTGAAGTATTACAAGTTTTTTTCTCAAAGTCAGCTGTTTTTTTAAGACTGACCCTAACACCATCGTATGTACACACTTCCTGTTTACTGCAAATTAATTTTTGTAACAGAGGTTGTTTTAGACATGGAATAACTTTGTAGCTTGCATATTTTTTTCCCTCAACGTTCAGGGATTCCATATAAATCCCCCCTTACTTCTACTACATTTGAAAAACATATGCCATGCAAATAACTGTTTGTTTGATGCATGCTTATAAAAGCCAGAATGTTAATCCATTAGCATTCCATGTTAAACTGTGTGTGGGGTTTTAATTATTAATTACATCACTGGGAAAATGCAATTACATTTCTGAAAGGTCAGACAATACAGATTTTAAGGTTTTCAATATACAATCATTGCATTGATTAAAATATAGAACTTATGAAAGCATTAAAAGAAGTTTTCATTAATTAAATATTTTTAACGTTTATAACAGCCGGTTTGTAGTCAAATGATGGAGAATGGCTGATTTTTGTACTTTAACGAGGAAAAAGATAGTGAAATTAAATGGTTGGACTAAGGTATTTTTTTTTATTGCTGTTGTCCCATACCTGTCACTTCATTTCACAGACTCTATTCTCATTTTTTAGCTTAAGGAATCACCAACTTAGCAGTAATCAATTAGATGTAATGCCAAAACAGAAATAAAGTATATGTAAAACAAAAAGTAACTATACTTAAAACCACAACGGCAGCATGCCAGGCAGGGATGAGGTAGTTGTGGGCGTGCTGTGGGTATGTATGGGCCTGTCCCAGGCCACTGAGCACTGTGGAGCAGGAGCTGTATAGGGAGGGATCACATACATGAGATACACAGACAGGCCACAATCCATTGGGATTGGCAATGTGGGCAGCAAAAGTGCTGTTTTGTAGACCTCAGGTCAGTATTAAGATGCTCTCTTACCAGATGCTTCCACCTCCTCCTTCTCTGCCACCCCTTTTGCCACTTTGCCTGGTTCTTTTTCTTTTCCGTCTCCTTTCTGCTTTTTATCCAGCCTGCAGAGGGTAGAAGTGGGCGAACAGGCAAGTGAGCCTAGACCTGAGGTAGAGTGAGTGAGTCCAGAGTTCTGATGAGCTCCCAGCTCGTCTTCCTCCAAGTCTGTGAACTGGTAAACATCGTCGAGTTCGAGCTGAAGGTGTCGGAAGCCTTTGGTCACCACACCTGGCCGAATATCCAAAATACCACCCAGGTTGGGCTGAGCCAGTTGCTGCCACGCGTGCAGAGTGGCAGACCCTTAGAGAAACGGCACAGAGAGCAGAGATGAGACATGGCTAAAAAACACACATTGAGTGATACTAAAGTCTGACTTGAATGCAGCAGTGTTTAATACAGAAACATTACTATTACTTATAGTTGATAAGTGTGTTTTGTTTAAGAGGAATACAAATAAAACACTGATTTCACAAACATCACCAGCATATGCTCCAGACTGTTGAACAGTTTTACATATTTACTTATAATGGGAGAATAATAAATAAGCAAACATCCAACCTACATGCAAAACAACTATACACACAAAACAACTACGAACATTCTGATGTGAAAAGCATATGGCTAAATGATTATGATTCAACAAATAAAACAGATGCAAAACAATATATTTGTGGTAGGATATGTAAAGAAAAATCATAAAAGTTTTACATATACTGCTCACACAAATTGGGGGATATTTCAAAACGAAATATCCCATAATGAAACATCCCCTAATTTTTGTGAGCAGTGTATTAATGGCCATGACCAAAGATAATTCTATTTCTCCAAGGTCCACTTAAGAAAGATCTTTCAAAGGCCTAATGCTTTATTCTTCTACGTATTTTGATGCATGCAGTGTTCTCAGGTTTAATAACAGACAGAAAGAGATTAAAGAAACAAAGAGAAGGGGAGTGACACAAATGAATGTAGAATTTATTGAAGAATAAAGGGACAGACTGAAATACAAGGTAAGTAACTCAAGAATGACAGTGTAAACTGAGCTATGACTAAAAAGTGATATAGGAGAACACAGGGTAGGAAAATGTGATCCAACACGGAGAGAGTCAGAAGAGAAAAAGAAAGATCACTACTGCATAATATTTGAAAACTAATGTTAATACACAAGTGTCGTTTTGTAATATCTAGATTCTTGTGTACTACACAATCCAATTTCTACTATGAGAAACAGTGATGAGAAAAGTACCAGCATGAGGGACTAAAGGGCTAAATTGATTCTTATAGAGGCATGAGCCATTTAATAGCCATCAGATGAACGTCCATCCACTTTAAGGACAAAAATTATAAGTAGTTATATTGAGAAATAACATATTTTGCCTTTCAACTCCAGGGGGAGTCGGTTAAAAAATAAAATAATGCTCATTTATGAGGTGTGGAGGAGGGTGTGTGTGTGTGTGTGTCAAAGTTGCCAGTTCTGCTTATTCTAAACAACTTTGGGCTTCTTTTTCTATAAAGTCACTTAATAATACTGTACAGGTAGTTGCGGATTGCATTCATTTGTTTTTTCAGCAGCATTTCTGTTGCATTGTTGTGTGACAATTCCCTTTTTATTTACATGAAAGGGGAATATAATACCATATAACTACGGTGTTGTTCGGTCAACACAACAATTCAGGGTCTAAAATGGTTGTTAAACCTACACCTGTACTTCTTTTTCTTACCCACTTCTACTTATGCACTGTAGAAGTCGGTACTAATAAACAAAACATAAGTGCGCTACTATAGGACACTAACTAAACCAGTCTGCTACTTGTTATTTACATAATAAAGGATTGTTAATCGATAGATTTATCTAATGTGTGCTAAAAAAATTAAAAGCTATAAAGTGCAATGATCATTTTCTGCTTGATAGTGTACTTGCATGCACATGGAGTGTGTCTAAATCTCAAACCGGCAGCGTGGCTGTGCATTTCTAAAATAAAACGAGTGCTGTGTTGCGAGGTCGTCAGAGTGCTGGTGTATAAGAGCCCAGAGAGTATCTAAGAGAAGCAGGGCCAGCGGCCTGCCTTTGTTCTTGTCACCTTCCAAAGGCTTGACGATCTGCAGCTTGTCAGGCAGGTAGGAGCGACTGCTGTACACAGAGTAGACCGAGTGTAGCGTGCCCAGAGACAGGATACTGTCTGCAGAGGTAAGCGAGCCACCTCCTTCTCCATCACTCTCTGCTCCGCTCTCATTCTTCTCCAGGGCTAGTGCAAGCAGCTTGCGCTCTCTTTCCTCTTCAAAGAAGCGTCGCTCGCTAAGGTAGTTGTCACGTCGGAGTGAGAGTCGCCGTAGCGCCGCCTCCAAGTCGTGTGAGCCTGGTGTTCCTGGAGTGCCTGGCTTCTTGTACGAGTCGTCTGAGCTGAGCGAACAAGTAAAAAAAGATGACTGTGTCAACAGATGAGTGGTGACTTGAATGTAGTAAATAAGTTTGCTTTACAAAAAGGAAAAAATAACCATTGCGTATCTTTCCATTATTTGACAATGCCGTACAAGATATGTACACTGAAATGTCTTACTCTTCCTGTGGTGACTGGCTCTCCAGCATCATGCTGTTGGTGCGGTTATCAAAGACGCAACCCTCTCCCAAATAAACGCTGGATCTGGGTGTGCTCACGCAGCTGGAGTGCCGAGAATTCATACCCGATGTCTGATTTGAACCTGGGATGTTCAGTGGGGAGGGACCCTGTGAACGCTGACGAACCTTCTGGTTGATGTTGCGCACTGTTTGGAACACGCGCTTTGGCTGCAGCCTAGGTGAAGCACACATTCGTACACAGAACATGCAAGCTTACAAAAAAATATTTTCACCCCTGTTACTCCCACATTGTCATAAGTGGAAGTATCTTCGACTTCTACTATATCTGTATGAAAAACAGAAATTCAACCTGTAGTTAATAAAATGCCCACTGGATGGCATCCAAGTATCACAGGTATTAACTTTTAATGGTCTATGGCAGCATAGTGGTTAATGTACTGGACTATGGACCTGAAGGTCAAGGGTTCATATCCCACCTCCTCCTCCATGGCACCAAAACAGTTATGTACTGGATTATACAAGAATTCATGGTGACCCTGTTTTCTGTATGAAATAACACCAAGAGACTCGATCGTGTTCCCGATTTTATTATACTCTATTATATTATTTTATTTGTTATTTGTGATTCCTGATCCTCCCAAGAGTTCTTCCTCATCACATTTAATGAGTTATTATAAAAAAAACTATATTTGACATTGAAATGTTTGTCTGTGTCCTGAAATTTCATGCACAATTGTTCCACCACACACCTCTCAAGATCAGGATAAAGTGGTTGTAAAGTCGAGATAAAATAAGGGATTTGTACCTCTGCTCTTCCACTTCTGGATCAGCCATCTGAATCTCTTTTCGCATGGTTCCTTCAATTTCAGCAGCTAAGGAGTCCTGGCACACACATGCATAGATTTCATTTGATTATGTTACAGTAGGTACTATTAGGCTAGATTTGTTCGGATAAGATTAGATCGGATCCTGTATAGCAGAAGTGCAAAACATATAGCCCACAGGCATGTTTTGGTTTAAACAGTCCACGCAGCAAATTCTAAAGCTCAGAATCCACCTCCCTTTATTTGTATGACGTATTTGTATAGAAAATGAATGCCACCTGCAGTTCCTAACATGCCCACAGAATGGCACCTGCCATCACAGGTATCAACCCATGCTCTGCACAGTTTAGTTCTCTTCAGTTACAGTGTTTCCCCCATACACTAATGACATCAGCTCACCTCATGGCAGTGCTGTTGATTTGAATTTCTAAATATGCCTTGTATGTTTTTTTTGTATGTGTAATTAATATGTTTTTAAATGAATTATATCATATGTAGGTTATAAAGGTACACTGCTCACAAAAATTATTTATTATTATATTTAAAAATGAATATAAAGAGGATCCCACAAGAACTGCTGAACAATCTGATTCTGTTCATGCATTTTGGCAGTTTGGGTGATCATACACCCTACTAAACAGTCAATGTGTGGCACACTGATCCAGTTTAACATACTTCTGTTCACCTCCAATCACCATAATTTATTTGCATAATTAAACAACATTCTTTGACTTTTCTTTTGCTTTTCTGGTGATCTTATTTAATAAAATAAAATAAAATGCTTTTTAATCGCATCCTATCAATTTAGAAATATCCTCTAATTTCTGTGAGCAGTGTATATGCAAATTTCCACTTATTTTATGTTTTTACTGATTTATGCAATGTATTATATTGCTTTATTAATGCTTTTAATCACTAATTACAAACAAAGATAGAGAGAAAAATAAACAAAATTTAGTGGTCAGGGATGGATTAATTAATTTACATTATTTCTTATCACAAGTCTGGTCTACATGTATGAATTCTTATTTTATTCGTTGCAACGAATACCAGTTTATATTACAGAATTGTTAGAATTTGTAATTTGTATGTATTCAGTAGCATTGGACAGAAACAATGACTTACTATAAAAAAATAAATAATAAAATCTGCTTTAAGGTGTATTGTTTAGCAATTGTTTGACACACTACAAGGCAGCAAACTTGACAAATTTAATTATGTGGCCCCAGCAAGGAAACGTGTTTTTCACCACTGCAGTACAGCCTCGGGATAATGTGGACAATAGGCAACTTTGTCTTATACCTTCCACTCTTTTCTCACCTATAATGCACAAGAGCAAAAGCAAAATTTGGAGGCAGTCTAAGCAAAACCATAGGCAGGGACATGTTAATTTCCTGAAGTGTAAAAATAGCACCAGTAGCATTGTTAGGGACAGGAAATGGCACGGTATTATAATGCAGGTTGATTGCATAGAAGACAAAAGTTTTGAAAAGCAGGAAATATGAAAGAGGTCAAACCAGTGTGCTCAGTGTGTAACTTAAGTAAATGCACTTTATACAGCCACACAAAGATGTTTTGACATATTCCTCACCATGGGAAAGAAACCGAGAGCGTGATAGCGGCGTGGTGTGCTCAGAGGTACTGTCTTGTTCCTGAAGTTCTTCAGCTCCTCTTGGGCTTCATGCAGCATCTCCATACACTCTGCATACTTATCTTCCAACTCCCGCAGCTACAAAGAAAGAGACCAAAAAAAATAGAATGCAGATTTAAGTCACAGGACACATTGCATGCGTAGATTGAGTCATAGACTTTTAGCAAAGGCTGACAAAACCATTGTTGAAAAATTTCATCTGCAGAACTCTTCAGTTAACCACTACGTGGCTTGTCATCTGCAGTCCTAGTTTCACTGAATTTAGCAATGAGGGATCTAACAGTGCTGTGTGAAATTGGTGATCTTTCTGGGTGTCAGTTGTTTAAATCTGCAGCTATGATATGGCAGCTGCCTAAGCCAGACATTAGAATTTTATCTTCAGTTACATGTGACGAACAACAAAAGTTTTGAAACTTCTGTGTTTGTAACTTTTGAACCACAAGAGATATTGCATCAATTGATTTCTGAAACATCAATTGACTTATTTATTATGCTACATGACCAACTTCCCATTTGAAAAACTTGCCCTTTTTCCAATATGGTGGCTTTCAAGATGGCTGCCATATTCCAGACACTGCCTAATAGATAGCCCCCCTCACCCATTAGTTGCTGGGGTATTCAGATATTTTCCTTTTGTTTCTGAAATGAAAGGGTTGAGACTTGTTTTGAGACTTTTGACTCATTCTGTAAACATTCAAGTAGGGGTGTTTATTAATTAATAATTGTTTAATATCATTGTATAAAACAATATTTTAGAAAACAGAAATAAAATATATCGGTAAACTAATTTAAATTAATAAAGCACATATACAGCTCAAATAAAAATGGGGGGATATAATAATTTACATATTGTTTTTTCTCTTTGTCTGAAGTATTATATGAAGTATGCATACATTATGAATCCACTGAATAAATCACATTTTTAGACCATTAACACAACACATTTTACTACTGAGCAGAAAAAATACATTTATAAAATATACTTTAACATTGTAATAGCTCTGTCTGAAGAATGTGTATAAAATATTTAACCAACAGCAGCAAAATTAACATTTTCTAAACATCCTTTTACTCCAGATGTATTCTCCTAGCCAAGACTTCTTTACTTTTGCACCATGTTAATGGAAGACTATATCACCCAAAATGTTACCTCAGCAGTCAGCTGTCTCTGAGCATCCTTTGCAGCTCCCAGGTGCTGAGTTAGCTCCTCATTTTCTACTGCATACTACAAAACAAACATCCATAATTAAAGTATTGTTATTGTACCTCAATCCATATGGTGTTCTACTTTTTGACAGAGGCAAATGGAGCTATACGGCAGAACTTACGACATTTTGACTTTAGGCCAGACCTTTTTTATTATATTTCGCGGATCCGCCACAGTACCTATGGTTGAAATTTTTTGGAGAGCCAACGGTTTTGTTCTGTTTATTTAATTTTTTTCCAGATTCACTTTAATTTAATTGTAGGTTAAATAAATTTTATTTTTACATAAATTATTTTTATTTCTTCCTCCTTCCTTGTATTGATTCCACATAGTCCTCAAAAATTAAAAAGTGCTGAAAAATAATTTAGTAATAATATATATTTTTTTCCCTCCCTCCTCAGTAGATTCTTAAGTAGGGACATCCGAGAAACAAGCAATTAAAAAAGTCTGGCCCTAGAGTGGGAATTCGATAATACATATAAATATACCAAATTATTTACCAGGCAAGCAATACGAGTTATGCAGTATGATACTCTCTCTCCCTCCCACTAGTAACTCAGCAGTGAGATATAGTAAGTCATGTGGTGAGAGTGATGAACACAGGAAAATATAATGAGAAAAAGGTGTTTGTTTTTCACTTTCACTACAATACACAACACATCTAATAATTTATTATATAATAAGCTTTATGTTAACAATTGTGCCCAACTGTAGTTTAATACAAGCATGTTTAAGGTACACTTCGCACTACGACACTCCTCCTGAAATCGGCAGTGCATGACGTAGAGAATCAGGTGGTGTGATGAGCACTGGTAAATGTCAAGGAAAAGCCAAGGTTGTGATTAACGCATGTTTAAGGTGGGCTAGTAAAAACTGTATGTTTCAAACTCCTTGTTTTTAAATAAATTAACCTAATGATGCATTTGTCCAAACATATTCCCGTTATCCACTTGTATGGAAAGACCAATCCATACAGATACTTAAATAAAAGCTTTAGCTCAGTCAATGCCAATTTATAGTTTGTTTGTTTGTTTATTGGGCTTCTTTAACGTCGCTATCGGCATCAGTGGCCATGTAAGCGACACACAAAAGGTTATATCCATACACAAGTTCAT
>JAUZSU010171607.1:0-13120 GCA_034780255.1 Parotocinclus maculicauda | reverse complement strand
TTGTTTGTACGTTCACTATACGTGTAAATCGTACAATAAAGGTTTAATAAACATTTAATATGTTACATAAATTATAGTACATCCCGTCTTGTAACATAGGGCATGTTCGTTTAATCGGACCAGCCGGTTATTATTGGTTATTACAGCCAATTGTTGTCAGATAGACCCAAAAAAAGTGTCAAAGGAACAAGCAGTGCTTTTTTTCTTCTGCCAAACATTCATAAGGCTTAATAAGTAACAAAAACAAGTTATTAGGAGGAACAGAAACACATCTTATATTACTCCTTTTCTGTTTTGAGTCATTTATTCATTTTATTATCCGTTTGGGTATCAGGGAAAGCCGGTGCGTGTCGTGTAATATATATAACCTCAATTCCAATCAAGTTGTGTAAAATAGCATTACAAACAAAATATGATGATTTGCATTTTTTTAATTACATAAACTTTATTGGGTTTTTTTTTAAAAATATTTACTCATTTTAAATTTGATGCAAAACAAAAGTTTTTAAAAAGTTGGGACAGGGCCATTAAAAGACTGAAAGTTGAGGAATGATCAAAAAACCTGTTAAGAACATTCCACAGGTGAGTGTCATGATTGGGTATAAATAATCATCCCCGAAAGGCTCAGTTGTTCACAAACAAGGATAGGATGAGGTTCACCACTTTGTGAACAACTGCATGAGAAAAAAGTCCAAAAGTTTAAGAACAACTTTTCTCATCGTGTAATTGCAAGGAATTTAGAGATTTCATCATCTACAGTCCATAATATCATTAAATGATTCAGAGAATCTGGAGAAATCTCTGCAAGTAAGTGGCAAAGCCGAAAACCAACATTCAGTGCCTGTGACCTTTGATGCCTTGAGGTGGCACTGCATTAAAAACTAACATCATTCTGTAATGGATGTTATCACATGATCTCAGGAACACTTCAGAAAACCATCATCAGTGAACACAATTCATCTCTCCATCTAAAAGTGCAAGGGCGAAAGCGAAAACCAAATATTAACAACATGGAGATGGACTGACGAAAATTGGAAAAGTGTCCTGTGGTCTGACGAGTCCACAGTTCAAATTGTTTTTGGAAATCATGGATGTTGTGTCCTCCGGGCCAAAGAGGAAAAGGACACACCTATCTCCCAATGAAAATGTGTGGAGCATTATGAAGATTATGTAGATTAGTGTCCATGGTATGGGTGATTTCAACAGCTGTGAAGGCACCAGTAATGCTGAAAGGTACATACAGGTCAACATATTCTGCCACCCAAATGTCTTTTTCAGGTACGTCCTGGTTTATTTCAGCAAGACAAAGCCAAGCCACATCCTGTACGTGTGACAACAGCATGGTTTTGTACTAAAAGAATGTTATAGACAAAGATTAATGTGCCCTGTGTTTTTGAATAGGCTCCTGCTATGTTCAGCCATGATGAAATAGTCATTCATTTTTAACTGTTGTTTTAGAGAAAAGCAAAAGACTTACTCATAACGTCTCTGAAAATTGAGAAATTTGGGATGCAGTTAGTATGATGTAGACGAAATGACTAAATCTAAACAAAACGCCTGAAACATGAATGTTAGATTTTTAAGTACATTTTCTAAGGTCATCTGGCTTTACCACCTCATGATTCTTCACGGAACACCTGTGGCACACGTACCATAGTTTTAGAATAACTGGTCTAGTCCACAGAATTGGGATGTAATTGGACCAGAAAATTACAGATGACATCGTGTAACAAACATTTATTAATTCTTTACTGAAATTTATTTCATGAATGCACATAGCAACAGGTAAATATTAAAATATACTCCAGAACTACTATATAAGTGCAAGTGCAGCATAATGGATCAGTGGGTAGCCTTCTCCTCCTCATAGCAAGAAGGTCCTGGGTTTGATCCTTTCTGGAGTATCTTGGGTCCCCCTTCTTCATAGAGTCTGTATGTCCTCCTTGTGTCCACTTGGGTTTCCTCCCACATTCCAATGACATGCATTAAGTTAACTGATTACGCTAATTTGAGTGGATATGCATGACTAGTCTTGATGTAACCCAGTGTGTGTCACTGAAATAACCATTGATGCTGATAGCAACATTAAACAAACAAGCAATATTAATTTATATTCATGTTTTGTATTCTGACAATAATTAACCACATAAAATGTGGAGGAAGGGAGAGAAAAAGGAAGACAGCTACTGCTGCTACTGGCAGTTGGCCTTCTGTAGACAGATACTTTATTGCTAAAAAGGAAACATCTCAATTAAACATTTCCTAATTTTTTCATCCATTTACATTTGTGTGATTTAGCAGAGGTCTTTATCCAGAGCAACTTACAATTAATACAGTCTTACAATCCAAGCAATTGTGGGTTAAGAGCCTTGCTCAGGGACCCAACTGTGCTAGCTTGGCAGAGGTGAGGTTTGAACCACAGTCATCCAAGCTTATATAGGAGGGAATACAGGCTATTTGTGATTAATGGGACTCCCTTCTCACTGAAGCCTTCTTAATAGGCCAAGCCATGGAGACCAATTTAAGAGGGAAGAGAAGTCGAAACGGAAAAACAAATTAAAAGGAGTGAAGAGGAGAAGACTGAGGGCAGAGAACAATTAGGGTTTTTTGTTGCAATTGATAGCATCATCAGTGATCTGAGTGCAATTTTCCAGACTAGGGCCACCATATGCAAATCTTTTGCACCTCTTCTGAGGTTGGGGGATATGTCAGAACAGACAAATGCCTTGCCCTGACAGGCCAGGGCTGGGTCTTCCAGCCTAACAATGACACAAAACACAACCAGGGCAACTAAAGATGGCTCCATAAGAAGCATATCAAGATCCTGAGTGGCCTAACCCAACAGAAAATCTCTGGAGAGGGAGGAAGCTCAATGTTACCCAGCCCCAAAACCTAAAAGAGTGGCCAAAATCACAGTCAAGAACTACAGGAAGAGTCCGACCTCTGTAATAGCAAACACAGGTTTCTATATCAAATATTATGTGTAAATACTTATTTTATGCAATAAAAGGAAAAATAATTATTTAAAAATCATTGTGATTTTCTGGATTTTTTAAATTATGTCTCTCATAGTTGAAGTGTACCTACTGGTAGGTGGGAAAACATGCAAAATCAGCAGTGTATCAAATATCTATTTTTCTCACTGTATATAAGCTGCAGCTACAGAGCATTTTTGGAGAAATATGCACTGCACTGAGGATTTTCTTTCTTTACTTTGCCTGTAAATGTTACTGGTGCTGAGTGGGCTTTCAGCAGGATGAAACCACTTAAAATTACTTGTTAGCAACAATGAGCCAGGATAGTTTGAACAGCCTTGCCCTTCTCTCCACTGAAAGTCAGTTGGCAAGAAAACTGGACTTTACTGGACATCAGTGAGCATTAACTTGGGTATACATTCTAGTGTTTAGCACTTTGTGAAATGTTTTTGTCGCTTTTTCAAATGGAAAATGGCCAATGAGTCATGTCTTGTTTTATTGTCTTTACAAATAAAAGAAGAAGTGTTGTATCCTTAAAATGTGCAACAACAAGATAAACAGCACACAAACACATCCACCCATCATGGTAAACGCACATGGGAATATGGAACAACATTGTTAATCCATGAATGGAATGATCCTACACAAAATGCACAGTTAACTTCTAAATTATAATGGCATTTGCAAGATTAAGTGTAAAAGAGAAAATATCTTATAGTTAAGAGAAATGGATAAATTATATTTTCTTGTGTATTAGAAATGATATTTATATGGCAAACTCTATAAACGCGCAGATAGTGTTAATGTTCGCATTGTTTATTCATTGCAGTCACATGCGCAAATATTCTGGTACACTTCTTTGATTAAACAGTTAAAGCTGACAGTTACATTGAACAAACTAACTGAAAAAATCTGCCCTTACACACCAGAAGATTCTCCATGCGTTTCTCCTCACTACTGGGTGCAAATACTTGAGGACAAACATTTAGGAGATGACTTGCTATTTCCACCACACTATGCAAAACCAATCCCCTTACAAACAATCAACATCTAATTTGAATATGGAATGCAAAATATTTTTTGGAACAATACAGAAATACAAGTCCTTCATGACAGTGTACAGAGAAAAGTCATAGAAGAAGAATAAACCTGATTCGAAGAAAAGCATATGTGAAGAAGCCTGGTGAACCTGGAACTGGATGAAAAGGCAGGGGGAAAAAACAAGAGATGACACTTTCAAATAGTCTTTACATGCCATAGCCGAAGCCTGGCTGAGCCTGAGGTGGCTGGACATAACCTGGCACCGAGTTGTAATTGTAGCCGTAAGGCTGCTGTGGGGGAACAGCCACACCTGGGCCTGCAGTCAGCATCAGCTGGGGTGTGCCTGTGAAAGAAAAAGTTAATAAAAGGGGTCAAACATGCTGCAGCTGAGAAAAGACAATTTATGACAAAACACAGGTTTGTTAGCAGATGGTAACTGATGTAAAAATCAAGATATTTTTAAAGCACAATTAAAACATTAGCATGTTAAATGAGTCATCTCTAGGTAGGTAAACACCACGTCTCTTACCATAAACAATAGGCTGTGCCTCCGTGTCTTGCTCTTCTTGTTTTCTTAAGGACTCTGAAGTCTCCAGCTTGTCCACCTAAAACAGCAATTGAAGAGGAGAAAACATAAATAAAAAATAATACAAGTTGTGAAGGAGGAGATGGGAGACACTACTTACTTTTCACCAGAAAGCTATTAGAAGACACTTGGAAAAACACCTAATCAGGTCTTCTTTAAAACTTCTAACAGGCAGACACTGCTGCAAAAAACTTTTCCTATTGATTCCAGAATGGTGCAGACCTGTGTCTGGAGGAAACCGACTTTACCTTGTGCTAAAACTGCAGATTAGGTAAGTTACAATTACAGTATTATTCTGCAGAAAGCCTGCTACCACTGATTTGTATTAATTGTGGACTGTAGTAGTGTAGCATTAAGGTACTGGACTGAGCTAAGACCAGCAACTGTTGGACCACTTAGCAACACCTTAACCGACAATTGCTTTGATTGTACATTGCTAAGATTGTATAAGCGTTGATTGTGTCACTTTGGCATTTAATACTTTGGCAATGTATTAAAATGCTGACTAAGCTATATTTAGAATAATGGGTTATGCTCCATGAAGGGCACATGGTACTGAAAGTCTAAAAGCACTGATGTACTAACCTTGCTAAGGTACTCCCTCATAACCTGGATGAAGTATGGCATAGAGAAGTCCATAATGTTGTGCCTCCAGGCAGTTTCCAAAACCACATCTGGTCTAAGCAGGTCATAGCAATGAAACAGGCAGGCACCAAAGCACTCCTTCTTCCCCTCCTGAAGGAACCACTGCAGCAGCTCCTCAGCCAGTTCAATGTCCTTTGATTCAGATGCATACTGCATGGCATCCTGTCAAAATGATATATCCCCAATGAAATATCCAATAACCACAAGCAAAATCACATCTAATACTAATAAATATTGCAATAAACAAATGAAAAAATGTGATCAGTTTATTTGATGCCTTGGTGGAATTGAAAATATCAGCCCCTTGTGCAGAACATGCACCCATTAAGCAGACTAAAAGACAAAGAAGATCATTCTGTGAAAAGGTCCCAGATGTGTCAGATCTACTCATACCATAGGCAGTGAATCTGTTTTTTTCTCTACTGAATTCCATGTTTATATAGTTTATAACATAATACCTTGTAGAGTTTATCTTTTTTGCAGAGTTCTACACTCTGCTTCCAACGGTTGTTCCCTTTAAAGAGGTAAGCAGCAATTCTCCTGAACTCAATGAGCTCATGCTTCTCCAGGCGCTGGGCCAGAACGATATTGTCAAAGTTATCATATGCATCAATAGAAGTCCTGAGTGCCTGTTTTTAGAAAAGCAGGAAAAAACCAGTAATTAATGCAGATACAAAATAGTTATGCATATATATATATATATATATCAGCCATTGTTTTATAGTTTGTAGCTACAGAACACATTTAATATTCTCTTTACCTTTAAATCATTATACAGGGTGAACCTAAAGTTACAGGACACCCTTTTATTTCAGAAACAAAAGGGAAGATGACATATCGGAATACAATATAGCATGTAATGGGTGAGGGGGCCCAACTTTCAGGCTATATGCGGAACATCATGGGCAAGCTTTGACTCACCCTGTACAGTGTTTACGTAAAAGTAAGAACATCCCAACACATTTGAGCCATACACTGACAAGCAAGGCCTAATGAGAGCAGTTCATTTTGAATGTGTCATAAAAGCTGCAAGATAATCAGATCACTTCTAAAAACAGAACATGTCAAAAATAAATCTGTCTCTCTCACCTGGTAATCTTCCTCTGTGATAAAGAGGTTGTTAAGTGCTTCATTGACAGACTTGTTGTTGTGATTCTGTACAGATCGCAAGTAGGGCTTGACAAGTGGGAGCTGCTTAACCTACAGAGATGCAAAATAAACACCACACAGCATTATTAGAAAACATTTCAATCGGTCTGTGCTAGCACTGGACCTGTGATCAGGGATGGGGAGGGGAAAAGAGCCAGCAACGCTCTATAGTGTAATGTAAGGGAAAAAAATGCTCTGAATATCAGGTTCGATTTGCATGCAGTGCTGACTTTGTAAATGTTGAGATGCCACAGCTAGTATAAAAGAGTGACATACTGTATATACATGATATTCAAAAAAGAAGAACAAAAAAAACCTGTCCATAGTATTTAGATGGGTATTTTGCATTAAATCAAAATTCTCAGCAGAATATTACCCAGTATGTTACACGACCTCCACCCGTTTCTTTCCTTATAATTTCCCCACAAACAGTGCACCTGTACATGACCACACATCTAACAGTAATAAGATAAAAACTGTTATTTTTTAACTCCACACTGATGGAATAAATGCGTATGTAATAAATAAAGCGCACAAAAATACAAAAAATAAATAAATAAAAACATGGGAGAGGACGTGGTGCTGACTGAAGTTCCTTCCAATAGTTCTATGAAATGTCAACAGGTTGCCCAAGGCTCAGATGCAATAGAGTAACCGAATGGACAGAAGGTAATAGAAACGTGTAATGATGGTTACAAGAGAAGTGTGTCACAACACACAGTACAGCGCCCCCTGCTGAGTATGAGACCGCCTAGTCACAGAACAGCCAAAATGCTTACCATGCTAACAACTGTTTACCTACAAAGCACTATCATGTGGGAATTCACCGCCCCCCACACCCACACCAGGCATATTTAGAAAAGTCTACAAGTTTATGCTTTAAAACGCACATTTTGTGCTTACACGTTGTCTTAGGTGGCCTAGTTTCATGCTGTCCTTGCCAATTATTTCATAGCACACAATCCGTTATGGTCTTGGTTCTTCCTCTGTCTCACTATGAATAAACTTTAACGACTCATTCAACAGATGTGTTGGAGTTACTGATTGGGCTCATCTGCATACAGCAGTCAATTTATTCAAGGCATTTGAATCACTGTTGTGACAAATACAAAAGTGCATACTAATAAGGTCTCTGAACATTTAATATTTGGAAGCAGTTAATGTGACGTAGACATAATGCCTGCTTAGCCCATGTGGTATTTTTTTTTAACCTAACCATGTTAATTGCTGTGTCACCGGGCTGCCTGGGTAGCCCAATCTAAAACAAGCAGTTTAAGTGAGAAAAACCACCATAGGTGATGTTGTTCTCCGTGGAGGAATGGGCTAAATTCCTTAAAGGTCATGTGCAAGACTTGATATGTGGGGAGGAAAAAAAAATAGCGTGAGAAGTCAATATTAACATCTGTGAAGCAAATGGTTATAAAAAAGTAAGAATTTTGGCTATGTTCTATAAATTCTGTTGTCAAATATTAAAGTAAAAAATGTTGTCATTAACTGGGCTCATTTAGACACTGTCCCTTGTAAATCTAAATTAGCTCATTAGTCAGTTATCATAATTAGTCATTACATTTTATTCTCATTAATTGTGTTCTTACATTATTTATCAGTTTCCACGATCCTCTAATAAAACCAAAAATGTTACTGTTCCATAAAGTAGTATAGCATACAATACTTACAATGTAGATCTATAAATTCTATTTCAGCTGCTTTAGCGTTTATGAAATTAACAACAGGAGCAACACTGAGTCTAACCCCAAAACAGGAATGGTTTAATAGGTGAAGGTCATCAACATTTTGTCCCTCCTCATCTTTTCTAGTTGATTTTTTTTTTTACTAGTTTCGCAATTGACTATGGTCAGCATCACTACTAGTACCATTGTGCAGTACCTGGATCCTACAGATCACTTCAATACGTGAAATAGCTAAAAGTATCTTACAACTATGGAAGACATTCCAGGAGACATACTCTAGGAGAGCTGGACATTGCCGTAGAAGATCCTTAACCCCTGTCCCCAGCAGGACAGGTATCTCCAATGCACTACAAAATGCTCCAGCAGGACCCCAAATCAGAAAAAGGCTTAATGATGCTGGGCTAAGGGTCCTGTAATGGGCCATGTGCTCACGGCCCAGAACTGTAAAGCTTGATTAGCATTTGTGATAGAACACCATAATTGGCAGATTCACCACTGGTGCCCCGTGCTTTTCACAGACGAGAGCACGTTTCACCTGAGCACATGACACACATGATAGGGTCTGAAGAACGATACAACACCTGCAACATCATTCAGCATAGAATTGATATCATTGTCTGAGACATTTCCACATATCAGATATGAATCGGATTTATCAGAAATCGTCATATATATATAGATATATATATAGATATAATCTTATAATCTTATAATCTTAATATAAAAACATGGGATTTTTTGTGAGCAGTATATAAATATCCAGTAACCATAGTTCCACTTGTCCATCACACTCAGCTCACGCATAATTCTACCCTCAACCAGTCATGATTCTTTTAAAATGTAATATATGCCTCTCTTACCTTTGAGAAGAAGTGGACAGCACGGGAGTGATCTAATCTTGGGGAGAGCACCAGGAGAAGGTCATTGAGTAATAAGGGTTTAAATTCCAAGTAAAACTGGATTCCTTTGTAATAGAGCTCCACATTGGCCACCTACACACATGCACAGGGCAAAACAATATGAACTTGTTCACTCTCCTATGAAGATGGACTATAGACTATTTAAATGCTAATATATGTAAGCAATATACAACAGTATTCACATAAGCTTAAATTAAGAAACATCAGAAACCATGCCATAATGACTTAAATGTCTGACTGCAGTACCTTGGTAATAATGTCCTTGAACTGGCTCTCCTTCCAGGCATCTGTGGGGTGGGTCATCATAGTGATAATTGCGTTGTCAAACTCCTCATACTTGTCATACAAGAAAACTAGTTCTGCCCATAGGTGGGCCTGCTCTGCTGCCCTCAGCACCTGATAAAAGATGACACAGGTCCACTTTTGGGTTTTCTATTCTTTTGCACTGCAAAAAAATGTAGCATTTCATAAAGGAGGGTAACGTTTTGGGATATTTTTCTGTCTTCCACACTTGTTAAACTGGCACTTTGCTGTACAGGTGTTATTTCCTATTTTTGCTATAAAGTCAATACCTACAACTCACAAGGAAACAGATCAAAGTCCGTGTGGTGTATACAACTGCTGAAATCCCTTATCATTAGCGTTGATATCCTATTTCAGCCACATTCATCGCTATCAGGTTCATATGATGACAAATACAGAAATGTGATCTCTACTTAGAAACAGCATAAGTAAAATGATTTATACAAGCCAGGTACAAACAAGTCAGCTCATCAGCTTCCAGTCATTCCTTTTTAAAACAACATCCATAAAGAAACGTTGATAAAGAATTTATCTGAACTTGTACACAGCATTTAACCCCTCCATTAGACAGCATTAGGAGAAACTGGAGTGAGCCAGAGTTTTGTCATGAGTTTAAAAAGATCACTGTAACAGTAAAGGGTCTATGTAATGTATTTTTAAAAGACCACACTGCCTTCTCCATTAACTGTACCTTTGGAATGTTGACTCTGGACCAGAATAGCTCCAGGTGCTCCCTCATCTTTTGTGGTTTAAATTTGGAGTACAGGATTGCAAGCTCAGTGAACATGCCCATGTGAGCCCGTTCCAGACCAAGAGCAGCCTCCAGCATGATGATGAGCTCTTCAAAGTAACCTTGGTCCTAGAGACAGCAAACAATCTTTTACTCCCTACACATTACTTTGTGTCCTATAATCAAAATGCTAAGATAACAGGTTCAGAATCTGTATTAGATTTTAATTTAAAGCGTTAATTACTGTGAATTAATTAAGTAAAGGAATTCACTATATAGTAACACTGCAGTATAAAACAATGCTTGTTTTAACAAAGTATAAAGATTTCATTTTTTTTACACATTTGTAATATAAAGGTAATAATACATGTCATGTTGACCCCAATAAAGCTATGCTCCTAAAATAAATTGATTATTTTTATTAGACTGGACTTGCCTGGTAGTAGTTGATCAATTCCTCAAGTTCATCTGCATGGACCACAATATGAAGGCCACACATCTGAGCCAGTCTGAACTCTTTGCCATCTACACAAGCAAAACACACCTACAGCAAGACAAATTGTACTTTCATTAGAATTTGTAGATTTAAATGACCTAAGAGCTGTATATCAAAATGTGTTACAAAACTGTGAAGTTTATTAAGTCACCTCCTTCCATGTACGTGTGCTATTCGCCTTGCGAGCTCCATCTACTGCAGCCTGGTATTCTCCAAGGTGAACCAGGGTGGAAGCTAAGCGGCCAAAGTTGGACACATTGTTGTAGAGTAACTTGGCAGCTTCGTACATCTTTTCATCATAGCAATGATCACCAACCTTAAGGTACAATATATGATTTTAAATGAATATATCATAATATTTCAAAGGATTAATATATATCTTTTCCATGGTTCTGACTTGTTCAGCACATCCCTTCATGCTCAACTGGACTGAGATCTGGGGAATTGGAGGCCAAGTCAACACCTTGACCTCTTTTGTCAAGTTCACCAACCATTTCTGAACAATTTCCCATTACCTAGTAGTTTTAAATGTTACTCCTGATTGGTGTATGTTGCTGGGGTATTCAGATATTTGTTTCAGAAGTGACTTTTGACTCATACTGTTTTAGCTGTGTGTTCTTTCATTTGAAAATGTCAAAGCTTCACAGACTCACAAAAATGTGATTCACGAGTCAGGCTTTCCAGTTCTTAGGCTTTCCAGTTCTTAGGCTTTCCAGTTCTTAGGCTTTCCAGTTCTTGGTTAACCATCACTAATGCTAATGCAAATACTATTTAAAAAATTTCAGATTAAAAACTCTGCAGATCAAATCCATAAAAAATGTCCTCCCCAGTCACCAGGATCAGCAGCCATTCAATCCAATAGAGCACCTTTGGGATGTGGAGGAATGGTAAGACTCGCACAATGGAAGTGCAGTCGACAAATCTGCAGCAAACGCATTATGCGATGTTGTCAATATGGACCAAACTCTCAGAGGATAATTACGGTAGTCCTGCAGGCAAAATGAGGTCCAATCCGATACAAGCAAGAAATAAATACCAAAATAGTGACTGTAGACATGTATTCTTAACACAAGAGAAAGAAATTCTATCATCCAACATGAATTTTGTGTTTTCATTTTCTTCATCTTTGTTACAGCGGTATAATATTTCGTTTGACAAGAGCTGCATTACCTGCTGGATGTGGGCATTGTTAGGGCCATTAATAAACTCTTCCAGCTCAGCTAGACGATTGGTTTTGGCCAGAGCGAAGATCAGTTCTGTCTCCACATATGATTCCCTGGCCTTTTTACGCGCCATCTGCAGGAATTTCACCAAGTCCTCCCAGTTACCTGAACAGTGATTCATAGATTCATTCCTCACTTAAATTAGATTGCATTGACAAATCTGCACAGAAAGCATTTCCATGTTTGTACTAGAATATGATTTAGTTGAGTTTTGGGGTGAAAACTACTGGAAAAGTCACTTAATCTCCCTTTATTTACCCTTGGCCCTAAATAGGTCAAATGATTAAGCACTGACAACATCTTTGTATAAAATCTCCTTACCAAATAATAATCCCCTTACCACTCTTTCCTGATGCCTGCACCACCTCCATGTAAGCAGATGGATCATCCGCCTTGATGTACGAGTCTATTGCCTCTTTGACTAAGCCTTTCTGGAGTTGAGCCTTAGCCAACTGGCTCCACACAGCTGGCTCATTGCAGCGCTCAGCAAACTCATATGCCCGGTCCAGATTTCCAATGTGCTCAATCAGAACCTGCAAATACAAATACAGCTGAACTACAGTGGCCAGTCTCTCTAAAAACAAGCTGTTACTAATCATTGCTGCTGTATTTAACTCATCAGTACTCAGTGACACACAGGTCTTCAGTATCAAAACTGCATTTAAAACTGATATAGGAAATTATTATTATTATTAATTATTTACCATAATACACTGCTCACAAAAATTAGGGAATATTTCAAAATGAGATGCAAAAACAATTATTGCGATTGAGTAGCAAGTAACATATGAGAGTAATACACATCGACTATTCAGTAGGGTGTACGGTGTACGGTCACCCAAGACTCACAAAACACACTGATAGTGATAAAGCATGGAAAGATCAGATTTTCCAGCAGATTTTGTGGGATGTTCTGACATTCTTGCTCCAGGGCAACTTCCAGCTTAAGAAGTGCAGTACATCCCAAACATGTTCAGTGGGATTGAAGTCTGGAGCATTTGATTGTATCAGCTGTAAGTCGCTCTGGATAAGGGCGTCTGCTAAATGCCGTAAATGAAAATGTAAAACGTAAATGAATCCTGCCTCCTGAAGCATGTTGTTGACCAGATGAGCATGATGGGGCCTTGTAATGTCGTCCATGTAAAGTTCTTTCCAACTGTTCAATTCAATTCAATTCAATTTTATTTATATAGAGCTTTTTACAGTGGAGCATTGTCTCAGAGCAGCTTTACAATATTACATTATCTTAAAGGGCCAATACCAAATTGGGCAAGCCTAGGGCGGCAGTGGAAAGGAAAAACTCCCTGAAAGTGGTAGGAAGAAACCTCGGGAGGACCAAGACTCAACAGGGGACCCATCCT
>JAUZSU010171596.1:0-13120 GCA_034780255.1 Parotocinclus maculicauda | reverse complement strand
CAATAAAGGTTTAATAAACATTTAATATGTTACATAGCACGTCCCGTCTTGTAACATAGGGCATGTTTGTTTAATTAGACCAGCGGGTTATTAGGACCAAAAGGATTGCGTCCCGATGTGGTCCCATTAACCGGAATCGACTGTATTATATTTGGCTCAATTTTTTTCCTGGTCAGGTGTTCGAGGTGTCCGGACCCTGTCCAGTAGTTCCCTAGGCACAGGCAGAAGTTAACTCTAGATGGGGTGCTAGTCCATCATAGGGTTGGGTTAGGGTTGTCTGTCCCTCCCCTATCTCAGACATAAACAGCCATGCCTGCTTGATGACTGACTTTGGTTGGAAATTACCCCATAACCCAGGTCACAGTGATATGGGACCAATCAGTTGCCTCCTGAGCACTTTCACATTTAATTAGCATGTAAAAGCCCTTGAATCGTTAAACAATGACAAAATGCAAACATGAAACTTGTTGAGAGTTGTTACTGTTTCATGTACTACTGTAGATCTCTATGTTCATTCACTTAAAAACTGTACCATTTTGCATAGTGCATAGCATAATGCTTTCAGATAGGCTCTGTATTTAAATGGTGTATTTGTATGGTGGGTGTGGTTGGTGTACAGAGCTGGGTCTGGGCACTCTTGCAGTGTGACTCAGATTGAAAGTTAGAATATTTTTAGGAAGTTCTGTTAGATCTTGTCTGGGACCTCCGTTGCTGATATTTTGTTTACTGATCCAGGTAATTATAGGTCTGCTATTTAATATAATGGTAAAATGAGTCTATTGAGGGGGTGACTGTAAACGGTGGGTGTGTCTGACTTGGCATTACAGTCAGCTTTCTCACAAACAAACTGTAACTGTCTGAACCTGTAGCGGCTCATCGGTCTGAGGAAGAATGTTAGGTGTTTCTCTGCAGAAGGAAATATGACCGGGGGCTGGCGTTTCTGCTGTCACAAGTTAGCTTATAAATGACTGTGGCTGGAACCCTGTGCCAGAAATCAACTTGGACAGCTTGTTTAGATGGAGGTGTGTTAGAGATCGGTCTTTGTTGTGTTGGTTGATAGCACTGCCATCATGCACAGCAGCCTGGTGTACCCCAGTAGCAGGTCATCTGTGAGCAACATCACTCTGACCAGCCTTGGCTCTGCTGATAACATGCTTTCTGGGGCGCAAGAGTCTTACTCCAGCACCCCGTTTCGTGTCAGCAACAGCTCTGCGGATGGGTGAGGTTTATAACACATCAGGAACAAAGCAGGGGAAATTACTTTTTATATGCTTGCTTTGAGCATGTAAAAGCTTTAAAATAATTTGGCAAAAATGTCACTGAATTATTGTCTTGTGATCCTTATTATTATAGACTTGAAATGATGCAGCAAGTAGCAAACAGAATTCAGCGAGACTGTGGAAGTGGAGAGGAGAAACTGGCCTTAGCACAGTCAGCGCTGCAGTCTGTAAGTACAGAAACGAGGATGTCTCATTGCTTGTACTCGTGAAGTTATCTCACACAATTTTTATCTTTCCCACAGGACATAAAGAGGTTGGAATCTGGAATCCAGCTTCAGAATGAATCTGAAATTGCAAGATATCTTGTAGAGTGCGAGAACCTTTTGAGGCAGCAAGTGGTCGAAGTTCAGATGCTAGTGGATGGGAGGTTTTATTTGGCAGATAACTTGGTGCAGAGGTTAGAACCCTTTATGAAGTTATCGAATCTGTTACTAACTGCGTTTAAGTTTTTAACACCTAATAAATGTAAACTACATAATGTCTGTAAATGTTTGTATGTCACAGAGTGTTTAAGCTCCGTGAAGACCTGGTGGCCCTCAGGGGCGACTGTGCCTCGGTATACAGCAAGGGAAGCACGCTGAGCATGGACCAGACCAAGATGATGCTCTCCGACATCACACAGAGCTTGAACTCAGGTTTCTCTCAGAACGCCAGCATGGGTCTGAGTCCTGCCCTCATACCAGGCTCTGATATATCCTACAGCCTTACCCCAGCCACAACGGGGACGCTTACTCCTGGTTTGCAGCCTACGCTGAGCGTCGGAGGTTCCATGGAGCCAAGGGTTCTCCAACACCTAAAACACATTATTATTCGCAAGCCCATGCTCAGGTCAGCCCTTGTCAACTCGAGTTTGTCAGAAGAAGAGGTTAATATGAAGTTTGTGCAGGACCTGCTTAACTGGGTGGACGAAATGCAGGTGAGAATGCTGTTGGGATTTTGCTTTGGTTTGTCTTGTCTCTGGCACTTGGAAGAGTAAAATCATTTTGGTGCACTTTTGTTGTCCATATCTTGGAAGGTACAATTAGATCAAGGAGAATGGGGCTCTGATCTTCCGAGTGTTGAATCTCATTTGGAAAATCACAAAAATGTTCACAAGGCAATTGAGGACTTCCAGATGAGCGTTAAGGAAGCAAAGCTTAGTGAGGTATGGTTTGATTTGGGTTTCTCAATGTCTTTTTGCTAAAAAGAGTTCTTGTAATTGGAGTCACAAATCGTTTTTGGTATTTAACCTTTCAGATTCAGATGACACACCCACTGAAACAGAGCTACACTGGAGACTTGGGACGCTTAGAAAACCGATATGGGAGGCTACTGGTAAAAACAACAACAACACATGACTGCATTTCATTATTGAGTCAAATAAAAGCATTGGTTTTGCACCTAACTGGCTTTTTAGAACTAGTTTCAATTTGTTTACATTGATTTTCTGTGTCTTATTTCTTTAGAACTCTTCTAGAGTGAGACAGAGGCACCTGGACAGTCTTCTTGATTTTGTGGTACGTGCAACCCAGGAGTTAATTTGGCTTAATGGGAAAGAGGAAGAGGAGGTCGCTTTTGACTGGAGCGAGCGCAACAGTAACATCTCCAGAAAGAAAGACTACCATGCTGTGAGTGTTCTAAATTACAAGTATTATTTTTTCAATTGCCTTTAGTAAGTATTGCATGTAACATACTTTAGTGTTTCTAATATTAATAATAATAATAATAATAATAATAATAACAGTAATATAGGCACTAAAGTGGTGCAGAAGTCTTATTTTAAACCCACCACTGTAGAGACCAGTTAAGTTACATTAAGGCACTGCGGCCTGTAAATTCGGTGGATAGGCTTTGGTACCTCTAAAAAAGGATGGGCTTCAATATGATGTGAAAATGATAATAGTAAAAACTGTAATAATAATGATAACATTAGCTGCACAGGGACTTTAGGACCTATGTGCTTTAGGACAGATTGGTGCCCTGGCTAGCTTTAGAAGGACGCTGATCAGGTTTAATTTGATTAAGAACATGAATAAATGAACGAATTAATAATAATAATAATAATAATAATAATAATAATTAAATCTACATAAAGCATACATTTTATTGCCAGATACATGAGCTGTTGAGAAAAACACATGCAGCATCAGCATGAGCAGACAGATTGTAGAAATCAATGCATATCAAAACATTACTTTCATGCTCTCTGCTAAAATACCTGCTCACGTTGTAAATACTTCAGCCAATATGTTATTCTGTTGTGTAAAAGAGAGTTTGTGATTACAATTACACAGAACACATCTTAGAAATTAGGCTACTCGTACCTCTTTAATTCGAATTCATCTGTCTTTACATGTAAAATCACAACATATTGTGCCAGTAAAGAGAAAATAACACTGTTTGCCTTATCAAACACAGGAACTGATGCAAGAGCTCGACAAGAAGGAAAGAGTGATCAAATCAGTGCAGGACCAGGCTGACAGTCTTCTTCAACACCTACATCCAGCTAGGCTTACTATTGAGGTAAATCCCAATATTGTGTAAGAGTTAGGATAGCATCGAAACATCACCTATTTGACAGTACAAAACATAATGTTTTGCACATTAGAATTGTGGAGTTTTTCTGGCAATTCTCAGGCATATAAAGCTGCCATGCAGACACAATGGAACTGGATCTTGCAGCTGTGCAACTGTGTGGAGCAGCACCTAAAAGACAATGCTGTTTACTTTGAGGTAAATCACAGATTGCCTTTGTTTCACTGTTGCTTCGTTTTCAGGTTTAACTGACTAAATCGTTCACGTTATTTTCTTAACAGTTTTTCTCTGATGCCAAAGAGTCAATGGATTATCTAAGGAACCTTGAAGATTCTGTTACCAGAAAATATGGGTGTGACAGAACTAGTAGCCTACATAGGCTAGAGGATCTCATTCAGGAGTCCATGGTTAGTATTATTGCTAACATTTCAAAACGCTGCAGAACATAATATGCGTCATAAATCAAGTTAATACACGTCCAAGGTCCAACTAGGTATGTGCTGACATTGCAGGATGAAAAAGAGCAGCTTCTTCAGTACCGCAGCACTGTGGCTGGATTGGTGGGTCAAGCCAAGTCCATCGTTCAGCTCAAGCCTCGCAATCCAGAGAACCCCATCCGAACTTCCATTCCTGTCAAATCCATTTGTGATTACCGTCAGATAGAGGTGATCATGTTTGTGGACTGGTAGTGTGGTGTTGGTGAATGGTTCATAACATAACAGCATATAACTAGTTTTTAGATAAATACATACTCCGATAAATAGCCATACCAACCACAATTCTAGCATTGTTCTTGTATGTCAAGCATGTTTGAATGTGTTTGGGGTGTGACATTTGGTCATTGAAGTAAGAGTGGGTGATATGGTAAAAATATTATGTAACAATATTTAAAGACATTTTCACGATACACAATATTTATCACAATACACCATAAAATAGCAGACAAAATGCATCAATAGCAATATTCTTTAAAAAAAATATATACAAATGTGCTGCACTTCATCACTTCATCATTAAACAGGACTATTTATACTCTTTATAGTGTTCCTTAAGCCAAATGCATTTTATCTTGCCCACCCCTGCATTGAAGGGTTGGGCTGAGTTTGTTTCCAAATTGTGAGTTTCAGCTAAACAGCTGTTACATTAAGGACCAAAAGTCTTGAGAACGGAAGAATTTGTTTTAATGATTCCTGGAATTTAATAAAATTTTACAGTTTACAAACAAATTTCGTGCATTAGTATTTCATAACTATTTGGTATGTTAAATCTTTTGCTGTAGCGAATGCGTGCACTGTACATGACACGGACTCAACAGGTTTGTGCAAATTTCAATGATTCATGTTAACCCACTTTTTATTATTGCATTATTATTTTCACAATATTAATAAATGCTTGACTTTTTCTGTCTTCTAGTACCCTCATAAATGCTTGATGGGGTTTAAGTCAGGTGACTGTACAGGACAGTCCATGAAAATTAGCATTCCTTGAAACTTCAAATAGTTGTTGCAAAGATTTGAGTTGTGTTTTGGCTCTTTATTCTGTAGTATGAATTTTTTTCTACAAAAATTCAGACCAGCCTTTTCACTACTGAGCTCAGACTTTGTGTGGCTTCCTTACAAATCACTACTGTTGTCTTTTGGTAAATAGTTGTGTCTGCCCATTTTTAACATTGAGATTAAAGCTGAATTCTTGCTTTTTACCATCTTCACAGATCACCATATACAAAGACGATGAGTGTGTGCTGGCCAGTAACTCTCACCGAGCTAAGTGGAAGGTGATCAACTCCTCAGGAAATGAGGCCATGGTGCCTTCTGTTTGCTTTAGTGTGCCTCCACCCAATAAGGAGGCAGCTGACATGGCTGGCCGGTGAGCCCTGTGCAATCTTAAAATAAGTTTTCAATTACAATTTATTCAATTCTGATTTATTTGTTGTTAAGGTAATACAGGTATGCCCTGTATAACACTAATTTCCCAAAACCAGCATTTTCTCTTAACACTAGCATCCCTAAAGCTATGAAAAGTTTCGGAACGGACCAGCCAGAGAAAATCCCCCGCTCCCCTGTTGTGAACACATAAGCGCCCATAGACGTAAATTAATTAGTTGAGAGATGTGTGAATGAAAACGGCATTCCCGAAGCCAGCTAAAGGATTGCGTGAGAGAATGCTTGTTTGCTTGAGCCCACACACGTACTCTCTGCACTACAAATATACAATATATAAATATAAACATAAAGATATTGTTAAAGTGAAAATTTCATTGTGTTTGCATTGCCAAGACATTCTGAAACGAATCTCTTGAGTGCGTATAAAAACCGAAATGGCTATTATTTATTATTACCCAATAGTAAATCAAATAAATAAATAACAGTATTTATGATTATTATTGACTCATAGTGAGGCCTAGCTTACTATTTATCTGCTGCACAGCTTTATTTAATTGAATTTAATTTAATTTCATGTATTTGTGCATGTGAACTTTATATTTTTAATATAGGAACGTTTCTCATTAACTGGCTATAATTTGTTGTTATTTCATAAAAATATTAGATTAATCATTTTTGCATTGTATGGGTGTAATATAATATAGTCTATAGCTAATGAAAATGCTATTGTAATTACGCTCTCACATAGACGTTACACATAATGCATATAATAATACATAATGACATATATAATAATAAATAATTATAATAAATACGTATTTTAATTTGGTTAATGCTAGTAGTTTTTATGGTAGCTTGATGCATTATTGTGTTATGTGATTAAAATCAAAATTATCTAGCCTACAAATAATTCTGATTGGCTTCTGATAATGCAACTTGTGCGCACAGATATACACAAATAATGTGGCTTTATTTTGATCTTTAAAAAAAAAAAAAAAACTACTACTGAAATATAATTTTATGTCAATTTGAAATTTTGTGGCTTAGAATCTCTCTCTCACATACACGCCCTGTCTTGTTGCAGGGCGCCTGCTAAGGGAACTTAGATTACATTTACATTACAAAGGGTTGTTGAGAATCACTCAGTGGCTGAGTGTAGGGAGGGGTACTGTCCTCAGGATCTCGAAATGTCAGGAATTCTAGTGTTAAGGTAAAAAGCCCATTCACTAGACTGCTCCCCTGCTGTGAAACGTTGAGACCTTATCATCTTGGTAATGACACAATGTTTTGCTGAATATCCTGCGTTAGTCCTGCTCATATGCACGATTTCTACTAAAACGTAATCTATTACAATAGAATTTTCATATGCGTGGTTACTGTTAAAACACATAGTAAACCCCATTTCAATAACAAAAGTAAACAAACTATTGTGGGCGTAGTATATAGTACTATGAAAAACTTTTAAGCCACAATTTGATTTGTTGTTTGATTTGTTGTTCTAGCAATGGTATAAAGACCATATGTAATTATTTCTTAGTCTCACAGAAATAATTCTATATGGTCATTATATCATTGCTAAAACAACAAATGTAATGGTGACCTAAGACATTTGCAGAGTACTGTATGTGTATGTATTTATACTGATAGATTGATAGACAGGTAACAGAGGGTCCTCAGAATCGAGCATTTCCGCTAAAGCTAGTGTTTAACATCCCTTTGATCAATGTCCGTTAGCTTTAACGACTAAGGTCTTAAGAGCTGTAATAGGCAGAGGTATTATAACAGTATTATGACTATGGTGAAATTTTACTCCAGTACGAGTAAAGTTACTCGTATAAATAAGTAATCAAGTAAATGTCAAATGCAACTCATATAACATTTACAAATAGTGAAAGTAACTTAGTTACTTTTTAACAGTGGAGGTCTAGTGTTGGTGTAGTGCAAAAAGGATAAATGGGTATTAATATGTCAACTAGTTGATTTTAAATGAAACACCTTTACAAATTAAAGTGCAATAACAAAATTCAGCATGTCGATACACAGCATATAAAAAGGTATGGAGGTACAACGTATGATTTTAGTGCTAATTATTCTATAAAACAATTTGAAACAATACAAACACTGAAGTTCTTTTGATAAAGCGTAGTTTTATACCTGAAGGCAAAGTGATATTTGAATATGGCCAGGGGTTCTGCTAAGAGCTCAACCACAGCAGAATTCGACAGGGTGTCACTGTCTGACAGGAGTGCACTGACTTGCCCGTCTTCTTTTGATTTTAGTGTCAATTTGTTCTCCTGCCCCTCATTCAATGGAGTCTATATGGTGCTTATTTATTTCCTTTTATTTTATTTAAAATGTAGTGAAGTACACTAAAACAAAATAACAGATAAAAAACAGTTAAACATACACTTACAGACAGGTACACTAACAAAATTACAGTAATGTAAGTAAATGTAATTAGTTACTTTCTGCCTCTGGTAATTGGAAATCTGTCCTATATACACCCAATTCACATTTAAATAACAGAAATCTACACTGCTCACAATAATTAGGGCATGTTGTACTATAAAACACTACGTGCAAAGCATTTAACCTACAATGTAAATAAGTTACAGAGAAGGTAAAGTGGAAGTTAATTGGCGCATACCTGTACTCTGGTCTCCCTGTACCCCCTGATGTCTTTATCTATGTGAATGTGTATTATGTCTCGGACTCATTCTGTATTTGTTCCCTTTGATCAGGATTGAACAGCTGTACCAGAACGTTCTAGCACTGTGGCACCGCTCCCATATTAACATGAAGAGTGTAGTGTCCTGGCACTACCTGATGATGGATATCCGCACCATCCGCAAAAGCACTGTGGCCTCTGTGAGTAGTTGTTTGTTCCTACATTAGAGGTAGCCTAAGAACAAAAGTGCTGTAAAGGCTAGGAGGATCATAAGTGTTAGAAAAAAAGGGTTCCTTAGGGCTGGGAGGATCCCATGTATCCAGTGCTTTCTTCAAACTTAATGACAATAAGGCTGTATTTAGCAGACAGGCGTATCAACATGCCATTTTCTAAATGCAATCACAACCAGGTGTGGCACATTTTCTGACATTTACTGTGTTTCTGTTTTATAATCGCCAAAATAGGCAGGGAATTTGTAACTGCACGAATTGCTCCTTTCAGATTAAGACCATGTTGCCGGGCGAGCACCAACAGGTCCTGAGCAGCCTGCAGTCTCACTTTCAGGAGTTCATCGATGATAGCGAGGAGTCAGAGATCTTCACTGTGGCCGACTGCGCTCAGCTGGAAAAAGAGGTGCTGGCGTCAAAAAAGCACTACGAGGAACTGCTTACATCTGCAGAGAGAGGCAAGACTTTTAACCTCCTCAGTTCATCTTCATCCAAACACAGATTTCCTGCATGTGTTCTGTTAAACCTCTTAGTTGGAATAAGAAATCCCCTTGTGATTATTTGTTTTCCAGCTATTTGGTGATTAAATTGGAAGGTTACATAATCTATTTTTTATTATTTAAATACCTTGGGCAGCATACATTTGTAGGATTTTCTTGTCTCATGAGTAGTTCCAACAATAATAAAACTCGTTAGAATATTTCACATTTGGTATACAGGGATGCATTGCTTAACTTTTTGTGAAATGACACGTCATGTGATCTGAATGTTGTCCGAACACCATATTATATACGGTACTTCCGTATATGTGGTTCTTATCGTTCCTAGCAGTTCCTATTGAGGGTGGGACCTTTTGAAGCTATTAAAGTAGCCCAAGAGTAACATTTAAAAAAGCTTTAACTTAATCATTTTATTCTTTTGATCAGGGTTAATGTGGGCTGGGGGGGAGAGGGGCTTATCTTTGCAGTGCTACTTTTTGCAGCTTTACAATATTATATTATTTTGACATGCCAATCCCAAATTGAGCAAGCCTAGCACGACAGTGAAAAGGGAAAACTCCCTGAATGTAGAAGGAAGAAACTTTGGGGGGACCATGACTCAAAAAGGGACCCATCCTCATCCATCACCAATAGTTACGTTTGTATTAATAGTAAAATTAAGCAAATAATAACAATTAAATTATTAATGTAAAATATTTGAGATATTTACCCAGTGGGTCCTAAAAGGTTTAGTGATAACTAGAGCAAACCAAGAGGAAAACAATGGGAACCTCCATGGAGTGCAATACTCTCCTGTATTCTTCTGTATAGGCTGGGCTCCTAGCTCCTATATTTCAGAATATATCCCCATTGTAAACAAGGGAGCGCACGTGCAACAAACTCCACTAATGCATATAATGCCTTATACATTGTGGATTTTCTGGATGTCTGAAATGGATTCATTTAATGTACATCATTCTTATGGGTAAAATGTACTCAGTGAGTCTTCTGGAACGTAACGCTGTACCGCTGTGTATGCCACAAAGGACGTTATTTGAAATGATGTTACGTGAGGCATATCTGAACATCTAGCCTGCTTATTTGGTTTTTCTGAGCAACCTCTTGTGGTCAACAGAGGAACAAGAAGAGTCAGTCTACAACCTGTTCATATCAGAGGTGCGTAACTTCCGCATGCGCGTGGAAGCCCATGAAGAGCAATTGATCCGGCAGATCCGCTCTCCACTGGAGAGAGATGACCTAATGGCCATTGAGCAGCGCATTAGTGAGCAAGAGGTAATTATCCTTCACAGTTCAACTGCATGTTCAGTGCTTTTGCCATTGATTCAATATCCTAAATAGACCTACATCCTGTCTGTTCCTCATGGTTCCTGCAGAAGACGGAGGTGGAACTAGATTGCTTAAACGAGGACCTTAAGCTGCTGAAGGAGAAGTGTGAGGGACTCCTTAAACAGGCTGCTAACTCCCCTTCAGTGCCCACCCTTTCCACTGAACTCAACATCCTCACCCATAGCATGACTCAGGTCTACTCCATGTGCTCCATTTACCTAGAGAAGTAAGTGAAGGGTCTGACAACGTATCCCTTTGTACCAAAACACATTTTGCATTTGAGCTTGGGTTAGAATGGCTGTTGTTGTGACTCACAGGTTAAAGACGGTGAGTTTGGTGGTAAAGAACAGCCAGAGTGCCGAAGCCCTGGTCAAGCTCTACGAGTCCAAACTCTGTGAGGAAGGCGCGGTTAATGCTGACGTCAAATCCATCGATGCCATTATGAGCATTCTCAAGGTAATCTAAAGACATCCAATAAAAATTAATCAGCAAGATTTCTTAATGCATTTTTGCCAGCCCTACATTCAATACTTTTTACAATACCCTCCAATATCCTTACAGTTTCCTTTACCAATAAAACAACACTTGGTCATCTTTTATAACATCTAATAAGGCTAAAGAATATAGAGCAGGGAATTTAAGAACATTTTCCTTTACAAAACCTCTAGATTGTCCAGGGTCCTAGGTCATCTCTCATCCCATAGGTCCCATTCTATGTGGTTTAGCTCAGATTTTGTAAATTTTTGCCCTGATTAAATGTTCTGTGTTTAGTTTCCTGGCAGAAGAAGGCATATACAGTATTTTATGTTTAATGTCCTGGTATTGCAAGTAGTCCATGATGCCATTTACCCCTACAAGGTTTCAATAGCTTTTGGAGATAAAACAGCACAGACTGTAAGCAAAGTTAAGAGTTAAGTATTAATTCCAATTTGTTGACCATTGCCTGGTTCTAGTCAATGTCCAGGTACCATTTAGAAACCTCCAGCCACTTTGGTTTGAGGTTCCTGGCAAGCCTTGCCATCAATCTCTTGGTATGGAGGTGGTATCTGATGGTAATTTTGGAGATTTGGTGACACCAAGATGATACTTTAAACCTTGTGGATTTTTTACCACTCTTAACATCCTCCTCAGTGTAGTGTGTGGGCAAAAGTTACTCTGGCAAAATTAATTATTGCCTTAATGGTAGATATGGGCATTTTTAAATGTGTAAATTCCTATGACCATTCTCTGACTTGTGAAAGCCAGCCCACTTTTCTCTGATTTGAGTTGCATGTTCACTTGCTCTCCCCATGTTGAAGAAAGACTAAAAGTATTTGACAGTGTCACTTAATATATTTACTCTGGGTGAATCAGAAAAATGGTTTTCTTTTCTGGATGGATTGCTGCTTGAAAGTTTCCAGATCTAATCAACTGATCAAATATAAACTGAAGAAATGCTTCAGTAATGTTTTGTTACAAATTTTTAGGGGCATTTTCTTAATGAGGAATTTCTTTCTCAGGATAAGTTAACTTTAAGTTTATCCATGCCTTTTTAGTAATGTATTCAGCTTGAGATTAAGCAAATCCAACAAGTGAATGTCTTATAATTCATTTGCAGATCTTTCCCAGAGGTGTCAATTATTGTGGAAAGGACTGTAAGCCCCTCTAATATATTTTACTCATCTAATTAATTTTTTATTTTCTAAAATCAATATTTTTTAGATTTTGCGGTCTGAGATAGATGACAAAAGAGATGTGTTCCATGACCTGGAGGATGAACTGAAGAAAGCTAGAGTTATCAGTGACCGCATGTTCAAAACTCATAACGAGAGAGACTTTGAACTTGACTGGCACAACGAGAAAGCCGAGCAGCTCGGGGAGAGATGGCGTAGTGTCCATTCTCAGATAGAAAACAGGTCAGTCCAACAGCAATAGTCCTGCTTGATATTTGCATCTCCTTTTCTGAAACTCTCTATAACTGTTGATCTTTTCTTTCAGACTTCGAGACCTTGAAGGTATCAGCAAATCTCTGAAGTACTATAAGGATGCGTACAGTAGTCTTGATGCATGGACCAAAGAAATGGAGGTCAATCAGCTGAAAATACAGGAGAGTCAACCAGAGGACAGCAAAGCTTTGGCTGAGTTAGTAAACCGGCAGAAGGTAAAAAATAAACTCATGTCACAAACCCCTTCCTAAGAAATCTTAATATTTTTTTTTCCTTCAACACCTTTTTTAAATATAATCTCCAGCCACATTTTGTCCTGTGTTTTAGGTACTGGCAGCAGAAATTGAACGTAAGCAGAGTAAGATTGAGGAATGTCAAAAGTATTCAGAACAGTATTCAGCTGGAGTAAAGGTCAGGATTATAACTTCAAGGATTCTAACTTTACTTGCAGTGTATGTATTGTATCAGACATATATTTGCCAATCAACTGCTTTTAGGAATATGAGCTGCAGTTGCTGACATACAGAGCCATGGTGGACTCTCAGCACAAGTCTCCAGTAAAGAGAAGAAGGATGCAGAGCTCATCAGAGTCCATCCAACAGGAGGTAATGTGGAAAAGTCATACACAACACTATTACCATCTTCACCTATCCAGAGCAGAAACAGATTAGAAGTATTTCCAGACTTCAGGAACCCAAGTACAGTCGATTCCGGTTAATAGGACCACCAGTTAATGGGACCAGCCGCTTATTCGGACCAAATCCTAAAGTACCGAAACAAATCCTATTAAATACGTG
>JAUZSU010171585.1:928-13121 GCA_034780255.1 Parotocinclus maculicauda | reverse complement strand
TGATTCCACATTATCCTCGAGAAATTTAAAAGTGCTGAAAAATAAAGATTAATTTTTTTTCCTACCTCCTCAGTAGATTCTTAAGTAGGGACATCCGAGAAACAAGCAATTAAAAAAGTCTCGCCTTATTGCTGGATCGGTTCGAGCCACTTTGCGAGTAGGTAGTGCCTGTTGGCGCTGAACGGCCAAGCGAAGGCTCGTTGCGCCGTATCGTCACAGTTTGCGAGACGGCTAGTCCGTTGTACAATCGCTCATTAACAGAAGTTCTTAAGCATTTAACCTGTCCGTGCTTAAAACGAGCATAATCACCGAGGATTAATCTAGCATTCAGATTCCACGTTCCATATCGCCAGGCTCATCAAGCATTATAGAGTCTTGTGGTGTACAAAGTACTAGATGCAATGTGCCAACAATCGTGAGTCACGTAGCATTTTTAAAAGGTTAGACCTCCTCTTATTTCCTTCACGCCACAACGCCCCGTCGTGACGAAGCACGTTTAGTCGTCACACGTTTCGACTTCACCATTGGCCTGTGGAGCTTTCCGGGTGGAATCATTAAATCGGCAGGTTCGGGGGATGCTTTGGTCTTGCCGCCTTTCAGGAAGTCTATGGTAGCGTACTCCGTGGCCGAGGGCTTGGCCGGCACGGGTTTTGGCTTGCTTGCGCGTCCAGATTGAAGGACCTGGATCTCGGCGTAGTGTAACTGATCGGGGTCCTCCATCTTCTTCCCCTTGTTCACTTTAGCGTACTCGGGCTCGGCTGCCACCGGGTCGTAGATGGGCATGTCGGCGTTCTGAAGCAAAGAAAGATGGTGAGAGACAACAAGAAGGACTACTCAAGGTTTGGAAGTAGCATGTGCACCCAGGTGGCACTATGCTAAGCCACCACTGTAAAGACCTGCTCGGGAACAGACACAACCAGGCCTTATCTGAGGGAGCAAAAGGTGGACTGGGGATCTGCAAGGGACAGATTAGGGCCAATCGAGGTGAGAACGGTGAAAGTGAGAAGAAGTTATTGGCAGCCACAAGCTGTACCAGGGCACTCACTGGCCTGCAGCGCTACATCTATGCAAAGGGGTCGTACACATGGCGAGAGACTGGGGAAGTAGGTCAATAATGGGAAGGAATATGGTACTAGTACTAGTACTGATCATGTTCTACTCTCTAGACACTTTCTGCCTCCCTCAAGTAGTTCCATGGAGGATCACACTATACTTTCCATGTCCATCCATAAGTTGGAGCCACTGTTGCAGTGGAAGGGGGACCATCCAACACCCAGCCTCCTTCAGACACCAACTCAGGTCTGCACCGTGGCCAACTAGTACTTATTTATGATTATATTTTACTGCAATCTGTTTTCCAACCTCATTTAGCTGAGTTATGTCCATAAACTTGGCCCATGGTTCGTTTTGGGAGCACTGGCATCATTCCCCAGAAGGTTGACCTACATTAACCAAGTATTACCTTTGGATCAGGCAATTTTGATGCAAGACAATAGCTGATCTTTAAGTTAGCTGCCGTATTGAAGCGTTTTAGCAAAGCAATTGGAGCAATTCAATAGATTTACCTTGCGTGCCGAGGCTGCAGGTGGACCTGGAGAAACAAGGAGGCAATGTTATTCTTACTTAAAGACCACCCTTCTGTTTTCATTCCAGCCGAGCAGGAACTACACCCGATACTGAGCTGTGTAAAGTTTCGTTTATTAAACGAGTGCAGTCGTTAAGTCTTCCTTCATTCTTTTCATTCCATAATGTTGGCCACCCCCGTGGTAAGCAGGACGTATAGTGTTCTAGTCCGGTCCTCAGATCCCTAGGCCAGGCCTTGTATTTGTACATCCCGCCGCTGCCCATCTTAAACAGGATAAGGTGTGTTGGGATTGGGACGCTTGCTGGGCGAGCTCGTACACTGCCCACTGCCCAGTGTGGACCAGCGTTGTCTAGTAACAGACAAGCAAGCAGCATCTTGGCCAGGCTGGGTGTCACTTGCTGCCACAATCTGAGGGCCGGTCAGGGGATCATACCCCAGGATTGCCACCCTGGCCCCTGTATTCTCTAGGGAAAACCTAACCAGGTTACCTAACCTAACCACCTAACCATATTCTCATATTGGCCAAACACTTATTATACTTATTATATTATTATTATGGCCTATACTATAGTACATGACAGTATTTCTTACCGTTCTTTGTGGATCGCTTCAGTGCTGACTTCCGTGGATTTAAACCCCAACTAAGACAGAAAAGGGAAGCGGAACTGTGAACTGTGTTTTTTTATTTGGTTTGAAATGGCAAATCTTCCTTTAAAGCGTTGAACTGAAAAGGCTCGAGACCGAGGGAGCAAATGTTGGGATCTTGTTTCCCTCTCATTACCCGAAGTTACAAACTAGATCATTTCGGATAACCTGATAAACATTGTAAATGCTCGCTTTTCCTTTCCTTGTCTTTGCAATATGCACATGCACGCCATGCACTCGCCAATAACTCGAATAACCGGTTATTAAAATCCAGGTTTCGTAGAAAGTACACAGCAAACGAGCTAAAGTTTCAAAACTAACCAGTCTATAGAGATTGTACTCAGAAACAATTCGAACATCACATGAAAGAGCTCTACTTCTCTAGTGCTCTGGTCCCTCCAAAACAATAAGCATATGGAGAAAATCACTGATACTTACTGATCCAGGGCTTTGGTTACTCTGTTCCCCATCTCTATGCATATTTGGAAAGCCAAAGGTCTCCCGGCTACAATATTACTCGCTGCATTTCCTTGTTCAGAGGGAAGTGGAGCTCAGCAGGTGCGTTGTGTGTATACACTCGGAGTGCCACCTTTGTTCCTCGGGAACGCCTCTTCTGCTGGATTTTCCCCCGAATGACCTTGAGCTGGTGAACGTTTAACCATTTCTGTCCTGTCCTTATATAACGATTCGGTGGCTCCTGTGCTGAACTGTTATAGGCCGGTTTCCGTTACTCCCGCGCCTAGATCTTTGATTTATGACGTTTTGCTTGTTTTCTTACGTGCTATAGCTACTAAGCTAGGACAGCGTTTCTAGCAAACAAAGAAATCGTCCAGTAGCGTTTATCTTGGCCGTGTCTAAACCACCACAGGCTTCTGAGGCCTACTGTCCCTTTAAATCCATTGTCCTTTTGCAGCACAACACAATTCGGATATCTCAGCTAGAGTCAAAGCTGGAGCCCAAAGGGCCCAGGGCTGGGATTTAAAGCCCAGTCCTTAGTTAGGAGGCCAGAGCTCTAATCACAAATCCAACATCGCTTAGAAAGGCATACAGCAGGATTTCAAATCATACTTGGCAACCACAATGGATTTATAGTCCATCACTTAAATTAATCTTTGGTGGGGGAGAAATCTAACGTTTATAGTGAAGCGGGTTCGAGTGCTTTCTGGACACAGGTGACTGTGTATGATAAAAGGGAGGCCGGTACGGGAAAATAGGGAACATATAATAATAATAAGTCCTGGAATGGACTGGCATCTTGCCTGATTGATTTGGGTACTGGGCCTTTGGTCTGAATTTGGAGGACTGTTTTATGTATAGAAAAAGAAGAGACTTTAGATTTCACCAACTGGTTGACGCTCCTGGGACCTGTGGATCAAAAGACCACTCTGCCACCCCCGTTGAGTGATAGACCATGACGTTAAAGTGTCCGAAACATTTTTTGCAGACTTGCAAACTCGCCTTTTTCACACTTACTCTACTTTCTGCAGGTTCAGCGAGTTTAGAACCAATAAACCAATGGACTGCTTATCAGGCAGGGTTATTACACAATGCTAGTCACACAATACGAACACGGGGTCGTTTTGGATAGTCCCCTATTTTATTGTTTCATAAAATTGAAAGCTATGAGGTATAACAGCCATAGTTCTGCCCTGTACAAGCCACTGCTTCGAAAACTAACCCAGGTTTCCAATTCTTACTCACTTCGTTGCGCTGCTTATATAAGGGAAACACTTGACTTAATTACATCCCTGTAGGCCATTAGTGGCATTGGCGTGAACAAGTTACAATAAGATCATATCTGACAAATGATAGGCTGAAGGAACATCCGAATTTGTCGGCAGTTTGTCTTGAAGAAGAAATCACATAGTCATGTGCAGGTTTTGTTAAACCACCCCATTGTGTTCTAAGTTCTAAGCGGAGCGGTGAAACCAGAAATTCAAGTCCAGACCATGCCCAGTTTCAGAGGTACAAATAAAGTTTCACTGGTCAAAAGCACGGTGCTGGTGAGAGAGATCCCGCCCCTCCACACCTTTCTCTGGCCACGGCTAAACTCTCGAACGGCGTGATCTAGAATGAAAGGCATAGCTCAATTTGTAACTCCCCCCCAAATCAAGCAAACAGCACGGACCATTTCAGCTGCTCTTCGCTGCCTTCTTGTCCAAATTGATCTTGAGCTCATTGACCTTAGGCTCCAGATCCTGGACCTTCCTGGGCGCCTGGATGCACAGGATGCCGTTGTGCGAGAGCGACACTTGGAGAAGCAGCGGGTCCACGCCCATGGGAAGGATGTAGGTGCGCGTGAACTCTCTGGACACAAAGCCATGCTGGTCCAGCTTCTGGGCGTGGCGCCCAGTCACCTCGAGCAGGTTGTCCACGGTTCTCACGCTCAGCTCGTCTGGAGTGAACTGGCAGACATCCAGCTGAACGCGGTACCAGTCGTCCTCGCAGTTTACCTGCGAGTAGCCCCTCTCGAGCTGCTTGTTAATGCGGGGGCGGATGTAGTAACCGTGGTACAGCACCGGGGCCATCAGGTCCTGCGGATTCAGTGCTGTGAGAAGATGATAATAGGGTGAAATGAAGAGGCTTCCTTGAAATAGCGACTTTTTGGAGAAAAGGAAACTTATGGAAAATAATAAATGTAGAAAATTACATTCTAGACAGGATCATAATATGATGACTGCCTTAATAAATGATATAGATAAGCGAAAACAGATTAGATAAACACGCAGCAGAGATCTTGGCTTAGCACACCATTTGTCAATCAGCAACTTTTAAATAGAACCCTCCGGAAACTCCCAGGCCGTCCCTATTTATAGTTAGCCCTGTTGCATCCGGCTCAGGAATCACATTTCCTTGGCAGAGATTATATTCTGGTGTAATTAACCGTTTGCGGCTGTGTCTGTGGCTTGGACTGCATTTTCCCCTGCGCTCTCCCAAATTTGCCATTCTTAATTCCCATCTCTCAACCGACCAACCACCATCGATGCGGCTATTCGTTTGCCGCGTCAACTGGTGGCGTGTTGGTTGAGAAATGAAACCGAACTGCTACAAATCCATCCCGCAAAACAATCAATCGGGTTGTCGCGCCACTCAGAATTGAGTCGGTTGGCCACTTTTTGGCCACCGGGCTACATTTCACCTGGCAAGACTGCCACCCTGAAAATAAGCCTTCATTCAGGTTAGAAAGTGCCAAGCTCAGATCTGCATGCAGACTGACTTACCTTCTGCGAAATTCTGATCGTAGATTCGTGGTGGAGTGCACATCTCGTAGTTCACGCTCATGGGGTAGGCATGAGGAACGGTCCGCTCAGCCATTTCAAAATGTACAGCGGGCGTCCAAGATTTAAGCGCCGGAAGGTCGACCTTTCTGGCTTGAAGGATTTCAGTGGCGCAACAGCAAAGAGCTCGAGCACACAGAGAGGCCAATGGGCAAAACAGAGCGCCTGGGTCTGATGAGGGTGACAAATCGGTCTAGAAATAGCCCGGTTGGGGCGCCACTCAGACAACGGTGCAATGGAACGCCATTCAGGCAGCTGATCCACGATTCCTTAAATATGCTTTGATATCAGGTACATTTACAGCCTAATAAACCGGAAATCTGCAATATATTGTCCCATAAACCAGTCGCCTGGTCTTTAAAAGGCTACCCTTTGCACATTAGGCTAGATTAAATCTGAATACATTCAGTCCTAGGTATATTCCTAACGTGATGTTTACAGTTTTTGGGCATCTGGGACAAGCATTTGGTAAATTGTCCATACCTGTCATCAAAGCTGTCCATCATGCCTGAGAACAGGCTTTACCGTTGATGCCTGGCCTTTCCTTCTTTGAAGCTGACTGGGCAATACCTTCACGATGGGCACTTGTGCCAGCCTGACTAAACCCTTTGCAGCTGGCAGTTACGGGGGAAATGCTCCGAATAAGACTCGATGATCCCACCATTGATCGGCAACTTCTAAACAAACTGGCCTCCTGCCCAGTGCTCAGCCGTAGACAAAGGGCCTCTAAAGGGTCCCAGACCCCATAATCGTGAGCCACGGACATCCTAATCTACCCTGTCATGGAGCAAACTTGCTTGCTTTACAGTATTCGTGCCAAAACACCCAAAGACTGAATGTAACCCAAGCCCAGACGTCAGTTCCTGCTACTCAGAGCGTCCAACGTAAGCCACTCTGGGTTTGGGGTGAATGAACTTTGAAATCTGGCCACTGGATTTCGCTAAGCAGTGCAAGAGATGTGTCTGGAAGAGAGGGACAAGACAGCGAACAAAGGAGAGGAGGCACAACGGAGCGAAAGTGGGCGAAGGGCAAACAGTTTACATCATTGTTCCAGAAAGATCCAGGCTCAGCGACTGGCGTATATAAGGGCGCAGGCTGAACGAGGCGGCAGATTCTGCACAGCGAGCAGCCGAGACGAAAATGGACGTCGCCATCAAGCACCCCTGGTTCCGCCGCTCCTTCTGGCCATCGCTCTTCCCCGGCCGGACCTTTGACCGTCACTTCGAGGAACATGTCTCAGACAGCGACGTGCTGGCATCCTACCCTTCTCTGTACTTTCAATGTCCTCCCTTCTTCCACTGGCCCAGCTGGGTGGCCAGTGGGCTCTCAGAGGTGAGCTTCCAATCACACGTTCTCATGGAACAACCTTCAAACGTTGCTTTGTAGCTAATAACCTGGGCTAATATTGTAAAAGCTTAAAAAAGACCGCCGAACACAATTGGCCATGTCTATCATTTTCCCGACATTAAAAAGGGATAATAGGTCTTTAATGTCAGCTGTGTAGATCAGAGCATTCCGAAGGTTCCACGACTGTTATTCGGAGTGATCTTCCCATTCATTTATCAGCCAACCAAGATTAATCTGTGGATCTCCTAACTTGTATGTCTTAACTTAAATGTTAATATGTCCAACTATCCCATGAAGATAAGCAAATGAACGGAACCACTGCAATTTCAAATAATTAAACAATGTAAACATCTAGATTCATCATCTTTTTTTCCCAGGGAGGCTAGAGGGGTTAGGGTAGAGAAACAGTCCCTCAACATTCGTTTTTGGTCCGTATCGAGAAACAGTGTAGAACTGTCTTTTGATTCACTCTGACCGTACTGTAGATCCCATTATCGTACGTGATTTGGCACGGCCTGGAATGGCAGACTGTTCTGGAAGAATTGGAGATCAGAATTGGAACGCTTCTTTAACCGGGCAAGTCGGGCATCGAATGGTCGGTTCAAAAGGTTTTTGGCCCCCCAATTTGAGCCAATCCAGGATCAGGTTGTGTCTGAAACGAATGGCATTCCGGCGTCAAACAAATCCACATTCGAATGGCCTTCAAGAACCGTCAGAGAAGTTCGAAATTCCACTCAGAGGTTCCACTAACACTTCATTTTGGTTTGTTTTGCCTTATTAGATGAAAATGGAAAAGGACCGCTTCGCTATCAGGCTGGACGTGAAGCACTTTGCGCCGGAGGAGCTGAGGGTGAAGGTTGACGGCGATTACATTGAAGTTCACGCTAAGCACGAGGAGCAGCAGGTAAAACCCTGCAGCCACAGTTGATTTCATACCATCCATCCATCCATCCATCCATCCATCCATTCTCTTCCGCTTAATCCACACGGGGTCTCAGTCCAGCCGGCGCCCACGCGGCATCTCTGGGCACAAGGGCAGGAACAACCTAAACGGGGCGCCAATCCATCGTACACACAGTCACACACTAAGGGCCACTTTAGAGACACTAATTAACCAAAAACGCCTCCTGTCTTGCAGGACGAGCACGGCTACGTGTCGCGGGAATTCCTCCGAAAGTACCGCGTCCCGTCCGGAGTGGACCCGGCCAGCATCACGTCGTCTCTCTCTCCCGACGGCATCCTGACCGTCACGGCGCCTCGCAAGCCCTCCGACGCTCCCGAGCGCACCGTTCCCATCGCCCGCGACGACAAGCCTGCCGTGACCGGCCCGAAGAAGAAGTAAAGCATCACACTCGTTTGTAAAAAAAATGATAACAATAATAAAATATATAAGGATCAAACCCCTGTGTAGCCTGGGATAAAACCTTTCTACGGGACAAGGACATTGTCCATAGTACATCGAAAATATTGATCCAAAAGCACTTTATTACATCACAGAAGCCCTCAGGCAGAACACGTTCACATGGGACGAGAACACAAAGCTCTTTGTCACACAATGGCTACACAGTTACAAAGTGTGGGTAGACCGAGATTTTAGGCATTCACTGTGGGACAAAAACAACACTTCACAAACCCAGAATGACCCGAGATGTTTTCTGTGCAGTTTGACCACTTTTGCGTTCCAGAAATTGGATTCTGGCCCAGGTGCCACGCAGAGAGGCGCAGGTAGCGATGGGGAACGTTACAAAGAAAGAATATGCAGAGGACATGCAGTCTGGGCAGGGTTTATAAAAAAATTTGTTTTGAAATGAACATGTGCTTTGCAGGTAACAAATTGAAATACGATCCATTTCGGATCCTCCAAGTGCTCACAGATTTCGTTTCCTGTGACTGGATGCAACTGGCATGGATAAATAAAGGTCCGAAAGCTGAAAGTTCACGGCTGTGTTGCCTAAAAGAGGGATGGAGCGAGGGAGGGGGATCATCCCAGAGACTGGAACTACCAGGCATCGTTTCTCAGTACACTATTGTGCCAATTCGTGCCAGTGCTCATAAATCACTCTTCAAATGTGCTAGACGGAGATAAGGCCAGACTTTTTTAATTGCTTGTTCCTCGGATGTCCCTACTTAAGAATCTACTGAACTGTGGTAGCCTAGTGGTTAAGAGGGTCCCAGAAGGACCCAGAAGGTCCAGGGTTCAAATCCCACATCTGCCAAGCTGCCACAGTTGGGCCCCTTAACCATCAATTGCTTGCATTGTAAGACTGTATGAGTTGTAAGTCGCTCTGGATAAGGGTGTCTGCTAAATACTGGAAATGTACTAAGGAGGGAGGAAAAAAAATAAATCCTAAATTTTCAGCACTTTTAAATTATGTGGAATCAATAAAAGAAAGGAGGAAGAAATCAAAATAAAATGTTATTTTAAAATAACATTTATTTAACCTACAATTAAATTAAAGTGAATCTGAAAAAAACTATTAAATGAACAAAAGAAAACAGTTGGCTCTCCACCGGAGGGTGGAAAAAGCTAAAAAATATATATATTTTTTTTTATTTCAACCATTGGTGCTGCGGCGGATTAGAGAAATACCACAACATATATATATATATATTTTGTATTCTATGATTGTCGGCGGATCCGCGAAACATGCAATAAAAAAGTCTGTCCTTACTTTAAAAATGTTGGAGTAATCCTGTTAACCGGTGACACCAAACTAGCACCTAGTACTTTAACCAGTACCAGTAGCATATAAAGAATTAATTAATTAATTAAGCTATTAAGCCGTTTGAGATGCTGTAAAACTCCCAGTCTCTCTCTTGTTCATGTTCATGGAGGCTTGGGGTCTCACCGGAGGAACCACGGCCAAACCAAAATGCTCCCTGAAGTCCAGTCTGTAGCTTTAGTTTGGGACCCTCTTGGTGTGAGGAGGATCCAGTTCAGGCTGGTGACCAGGATAGATCCTAGGTTCGTCTTTGATAGATGCAGGAGTCATAACCTGGAACTTTAAGACCGTGACAACCAAGAATCACAAATTATAAACGTTTCTCTGCGTTACTGTGTGCATGAATGTGTGGTGTCCAAGCAGAGCGTGTAATGGAACAAATAAAGTGAAGACCTCTCCACACACGGACACATACCGACCTGAGACGGCAGAGGGCGTCGTGGTGCTTTTGTTTGCTTTATATCAAATGAAAACAACCAAGGTCGAGGCTAAGTAGGAGTTCTCGTGAATGGCGCAGCGCCGGCCGTACCAAAGCTCAGTCTGACCTGAACCTGGAGAATGTAGTGTGAAGGTGAGCAGCCTTTCCTCCCTCTGTTAAAAGTCCATTCAGATTCTCTAGCTGTCTTTATTACAGGTGCAAACCTTTTGGGTCTTGCAATGCAAAACTCTTGGTGAACACGACGTCACACGATTCAGAAATCGTCATTTTTAAGACCAAATGACAAGCCAGAGGTGACGGTGGCAAGGAGAAAGCTCGCGAAGGAACCTTAAGAGGAACCAGGCTCAAATGGGAACAGGATAAAGGTCAAATTGGGCAAAAGTCTTTACAGCTGTAGTTTGTGAAAATAATTTCCATAACGACCCAGATGTTTCTGCCAGCCGCTGAACTTTATTGGTTGCCGAACAACATGCAGCATTAAGCAAGGCACGCACAAAGGCAGACATTTCTGAAGAATGCAGGGCTTTCAGATCAGCATATGGATCTTCTTGGAAGGTCTCTGGATCCTAGGGACAGTAGAAATCCCACTTCTGTGAGGAGATAATAAAAAAATATAATCTGCAAGTTTGTTTATTCATTCAGCCTCAGTGCCAGCTTTTATAAAGGTGAGGCTCATGATGGATCCAAAGTCTTGTTTACAATGTGGACTATAGCCACCTACCTACTATTTTTTTGCAATATGGAAGGCCAATATGGACAAAAGGAGAATATACCAAAACCCACTCACACTAGGACCGGCGCAGGGCAACACACGTACGTATTTATAGTTTACCTACCGACGTGGACGTTTTGGGATGGGGGCAGCATGGATATGGAGAAAGAACATACCAAATTTTACACAGACAGTAACCTGTGAACCTAAGACTTAACGTCACTCAGACCTCAAGGGGATTTAGAGTAGCCAGGGCTACATAACATAAAACTGATCATGTATTTAAATAGCTGAAATCTGAGTAGCTTTTTAGAATTTTCGGGGTGAGGTTTGGGAGGTGCAGGAGGTCGCAGCGAGAACCTAGAACCTAGAAGCTCCTACACCAGAAGAATACCTGTACCGGCTTGCACGTACGTCAGGAACAGAGAGCACTCACGTTGGTCTTGACCTCGACCTCAGCGGGCATCAGAGCGTGCGTCTCCTCGACGACGCTGCTGGGAAAGTGACCGATCCGGGCCTCCTGCTCTCCGTAGTACGAGCCTTGGACCTGAAGAGCACACAACACGTTTCACAAAGGATCGCTGAGGTGGACGAAACGAAATCCTGATACAATCCTGAGACTCACGCTGCCTGCCCAAAAGAGGTTGCCCCGGTCCTTTAGCATGGCGTAGACGTAAACCAGCTGGCCTTGATGGATGGGAATGAAGCGGCAGTCTGGAGGGTAATAATCCTGCAGGGCTCTGGCGATAGGATGGGATCTGGGGACAAAAAAGGTCTACATTAGACAGCGAAGGTGTCCCGAGCGATTGCAAATCCGGCTGCTTCTTTCACGCTATGGCCTTTGGCACACCTAAAGGCAGACACTTCTTTTTGCCAATCATGACCATCTGTTTCGGGACATGGACACATTCGCTGCACTGTACCACCTCTTCTCAATCTGTGAGTCCTGTCGTTTAGTCGTTTAGTATAAATAGGCCGATCGTCCTCGGCAGCGCCACCTGCGGGCCCCTGACGCCACAACCACCTTAAACGCCCAAGGGTGACCAGTTTTTCCAACCAGCTTATATACAGATCAAATAAAGCGACCAAAATATACACGGTGTAGCGGTTTGACTAGACAAGCTCTAATCGCTCTAAACTGGGCTCGGCGGGTTCGTACTCACGGCTGCAGTCTGCATCGGCGCACCGCTTCTTGTCCGAAAGTTTAGGCATCTGCCGGCCGCCCAGTGTGCACAGCGGCAGCAGGCCACAGACCGTAAACAGCACTGTCCAGTTAGCACAGAGTCCCTTCATGGCTGCTCTCAGTCTGAAGGGCTACAGCCAGGCGATGGAATCTGGTTCACCCCACTCCCACCAGCTCATGCACAGCAAATAGAGGAGTTGGGGTGTGTGTGTGGGGGGTGGTGTTCCCAGCAGGATACCTGGAAATGGAGATGTGTAAGGATTGTGGCTAGTCTGAGTCCT
>JAUZSU010171574.1:0-13121 GCA_034780255.1 Parotocinclus maculicauda | reverse complement strand
TTTGACCTTTACTTCATTGCAGACATTGTTATTAAACATCCATGCCTGCAATTCAGGCCTGCAACAAATTCTAAAAAGAGTGGTGACTGTGGGTGATTATGAGACAAGTGGGACCACTCTTATGTCTTAAAAATCCTTCTTTGGGTTAATACAACTTCTTCCATCTGACAAATGTTCCTTGAAGAAATTGAATAAAAACGCCACTGATGGAATGACCGCCTTGTCCCAGCCTTAGCTCTCCGTCAAGCTCTCTAGAATAATGTAACACCCCAACATGCTCTGCACAACCATTTATTAAACTCAAAATGGATGAGAATGTGCCTGCAGGTTTAAATGCATCATTGTTAAATCAACAATATTTTATTAAGCAGGAAATGGATGTGAGGTTAAAGGAACCCATGGCAATGTGAAGATAAATTTCAATTCATTCAAATTCATTCACAGTCATTATACCCCAGTGCACCAAAACACATGTGACATGTTAAATCCAGCTTTGAAAAACCTATAATTGATCATAAAGTGTCATGCCTCACAAGTGCCTGTTGGTATAGGTAGTATTAAAGTACAGTGTAGTTATTATTTAGTCTGCCGTGTAATCAACCAGTCAATGGGGAATGAAAATTCTGATATAAAACAATATTTTTTTATTAACAGTGCCTATAGAAAATCATCATACTTTATGCATGTGCCAATGAAAAAAATGACCCCCTAAAAAAACAAAATTTGGATCAGTCACCAAAATATGTCAATATGTCAGATTTCAAAGAAAAAAAAAAAGATCATTTCCAGCAGTCACAAATACGACAACACATAGGGTTTGTTTTAAACTACAGTAGCTTCATAGGAGTTTGAAACATTTTTTTTCTAAACACCAAATAATAAATTGCTTCCATTCTTCTTAGATGCTTAGTATTGTGGTAAGTGACTCTCTATACATGACACCCTGTTTCAGTTGTTTCATTATACGGAATGTTAGAGGGGGTGAAGCTTGAGATATAAGTATCTTTATATATTTTTTTCTCCATATACCTCACTGGCAACCTATTATTGCTCTAAGGGCATGGTGTTACGAACCAGATGCTGGAAGAGCATTTCTTCTTCATGTTCTTGCAACATGAAGGTCAGCTGGTGAATTTATGGAACTGTGAAACGGCCTCTCAATCAATAAAAAATTGTCTAGCTATATTTACATATTATCATCAAGTGGAAATAATTTTAAAATGTACAGTTTCAATCCCAAATTGAGCAACCCTAAGGCGACAGTAAAAGGAAAAACTTCCTGAATGTAGAAAGAAGAAAACTTACTTGTGTAGAAAGGAGGACCAAGCCTAAAAAAAAAATACCCATCCTGCGATTGTGGAGTAAATGTTAAATGAAATGATTAAATTGTATTAGTTACGTAAGATTTTGTAAAGAATAATTTTTTTATTAAACAATAATATAGGTTTGAGATAATGAGTCCTCAACAGGAAGTTCTTGGAGGCACATCGTCTCCTAATAACTAAATAATGGAGGGAGGTATTGCACTCTTTTGTGGCCTGGCATGGTGGAACTGATTCTATATATGAAAACCAGTAGAGTGATGCTGACGTGGAAGAGCATCTAGGTGTGTGGTGCTGGAACTGGTACCGGAACATCAGCTTGGAGAGAAAATAGAGAATATACAGTGGTGCTCGAAAGTTTGTGAATTTCTGCATAAATATGACCTAAAACATTATCAGATTTTCACACAAGTCCTAATTAGTTAGTTCCTGCCAATATACCCATACTCTTGATGAAACATGAATCCTTCTGCAAAATAGCTGAGGATGGTAAGTGATTCATCTTCCAGCATGACAATGGCTCTAAACACAATGTCAAACATATGAAACAGAGAAAGATTTGAAGGTAACGGTCCTTGAGTGGCTAGAATGGCCAGAATTCTAACCTACGTCAGCTGTTACTCACAATGAAATTTGACTGAACTTGAACAACTATTCAAGGACATATGTCATACTATTCCTCAGTCAAAGTGGGCAGAGCTGGTAATGACATACCCAAACTGTTTGACTTTCCAAACCATGTTATTGATTTCTTTGATCATCTTCAGAACTGTTCGCTTACTTCTCTTTAAATTTAACAAAATGACAAAATGGTTTCTTCCATGGTTCCATGGTTTCTTCCCAGCATATGAAAACAATGGTTTGCTTATTCATAACAGAATGATATGAAAAATACCACACTTGTTTTATTATATGTGTCTACAATTAAACCTCCCATATCCAATCATTATTGCTATTACTACTGCTCAGCACTTTCAGGGTTTTATAGGAGCTCCATAGCACATTTTGTTCTGATTCTAATCCTTTATTTCTCTTGTTTTTATGTAGTGGTACAACTACATTACATGAAATAACTGTGTACAACTGTGAATGTGAACTTAGTATTAATATTATTATGCTATACAATTTGTTATTGTATAGAGTGCAAATCTTAACTATATATTTTTTATTATTTATTATAACTATATTAACAATTATAATTATTACGGTAATTATTATAATTATCAATTGCATGTAAAAGTTTATGTTAAGACTTATGTTACTTATGTTTATATTTTTGGTTGTAAATTGCTTGTAAGGCTGTTAACCTGTGTTTACTCAGATTTTCATCATATGTGTAACAGACAACACATTCTTTGGTTTTAAATGTGACATTTTGTCTATACAAACAGCTTGTATGTGCACATAAATCCTTTTTTGACACGTCATTGCCACATGTACTAATATATTTCTAGAAATAATTATTACACTGTTTCACTTGTTTTTCTCTGTGGCATTTTTACATTAGGGACAAACACAACAGTTGTTCTAAAGGTGCTAGATCATAAAACTGACTGCAAAGGCAATGCAGCAAAATCATCGAAGGCATCTTCAATCGTCCAGCAGAGGTTGGCAGCACCAGTGGATACCTTGTTAGATTGAGGTGCTCAATCAAGGCAGCGCTGGAGTGCCAAGTCAGTGCAGAGAGTGGTGATTACAGGGCTATGTGCGCTCAGGGACGAGGAAACGGACTAGATCTCTGCAGGTGGCCCTCTGACATTCAAGCTTGCATTTTTGGAATCAGTCTTGAGTGATTAGGGCAGCTACAAGCAAAGGACAGATCAAACAATTATTTCTCTCTCTTCCACCTGTTCTCTTTGTGGCCTTGTGAAAGGCAGGTCAATTTTTCCAATCTCTGTATGCTTAAAATTTGAAGTCAGAAGATATCTGTTAATGTTTTTGTAGGCCTTGTACTGTATATACAAGTAAATATTTTTACAATGCTAATTCACCACTTTATTGGAATAGTTTCGGTACACTTACATAGTATTGTTAAAAATGAACAACAGAAGAACATCCATAAATTTAAGAAGTTTTTTTTTTTCATATTGTACATAGTGAGACTATCGATGCAACATAACTTTCATTTTGAACTATCTATGAACAGTGTCTGTAGACTACTTATCCCTTGCTAATATGAAATAGTAAGCTTACATTACCCTTTCATATGCTTTCAAGTAAATGGATTATTATTATACTTAAACATAAGGTTTCAATTTTTAATTAAAAAACAGATTACCATTTAACACTGCAGATTCATTAACAATACTATGCAGAACTAATGCTGATTTACTGCACCAACACCACCTTACTGGAACAACAATCACACTTCTAGGTTTAGGCTATCTACAAACCTTGAAATCTTTAAAGAAAGACATTAAGGTTAGTCATTAAAAAGAATGCACAATTCAGAGTCATTATTGCAGTAGTTAAATGAAAACATTTATGTTACAGTCAAAGTGGGAATTACAGAGATTTAACAACATGGCAAACACACTGAAACACCCAGTGCATGGATCAGCACAAGAGGGCAGCATTTAAGTCTGAAATCAATATAGATTGTGTCCACAATAATCTATCTATATATCTAAAGTCAATAAAGACTTGTTGGCTGTCCCCAACTCTCGCAAATATGCAGAAAAATCTGGATTAGTCCAGGACTTGACAAATGCTGTGCTCAGCTTTGAGACTTAAAGTTGAGAATCAATGTGAAAAACATGGGCCTACTTGCTTGTGGTATAATAAAATGACACTTGTTAAAGAAGGATGCCAAGTTTGGGACATCAAGCCCAGTAATAAGTAATGTAAACAATTTTGCCTGTATGTGTGTAAAAGCATAGTAGCAACCACTTTTGCAGCATCAAGGGATAAACACACTGCTCTGTCTCCCCAACTTCAAGCATGTCCAATAATGCAAAGGTGTGATGCCCTACCCAACCGAAATGCATCAATGACAATCAAGTTTAATTATTTGTCTCAAAATATATTTTTAATTATATAAATTGAGTGATTGTAGTGGCTCTGTGGAGATTTTTCCAGTGTGTACATTTGCCTGTGTGCTTCAAGTTCTGGGTTAGGCTCCATACAGTTACCCTGAGATTCTGACCAAGATAAGTGGTAGTAAAACTGAATGGTTGTTATAAATGATCTCACTTGCAGATATTTTTTTCATTTTAGTTATGTTAGTAAATTAGCTTTATGCGTGCATCCAGAATGCATCTGATCTTCATATAATAATATCTCACAGCAGTATACATGTACATACAACTGAATCCTTCATTTGTATGTCTCTGTATGTGTGAAAATAACATTTTCTAATTAAAATTATTAAAACACTGACAGTTTATTAATGTCTTTGAAATATATGCTAGAAATGTGAAAGATTTAATGTAGTGATCCAAATTATGTAAGGATTTTTCCATATCTATTGGGATTAAGATTCTGTGATTTAGCTTAACTCTTGCATTAGCATCAGAGAAGCAGCATGTCAGAGACACAAAGTACATCAACCTGTACTCATGTTTGTTTACAGATAAAGGAAGCAAGGAATTGTTCAGTTAAAGCATTTACTCTTTCGTTTAAAATGATTACAATAGGAATGCAAAATTCACATTAATGTCATATATGATTTCTCTCTTCATCTCTCTTTGTGTTACACTGCAGCCTTGAAAACCAGGCTGCTGCTTCAAAGGCAAGGGATTAGAGTCTTTATCCCTTAATTAATATGGTGGATGGGAGAGAGACAGCAATGAAGGACTGGCCAAAACAGCCAGCTTCCTGCTGAGACCGGCGTGAGCGCCACTTACCCACAATGCAACACTGGCAAAGCCCATCAGTGCTGCACAATAGCTGTGTCTCCTTGTGTCTCTATTGTGTCTCTCTATAATCTCTATGTGCCTTTCCCCGACCCCTTTATTCACAACAACATATATGACACTCAAAATTAAAGAGAACATCCTTTTGCAGTCCAGGCAGCCATCGTAATATGTCCTGGGAAATTTTTGACATGTTTTTTGGCTTTTAACCTTGGTAGGTCACTTTCATTTCCCACATACTGTTAAACAAAATAGGCTGGCCTACCATTGCCTCTCTCTCCTTATGTCACTCACTTTGATCTGGCCATGATGAGACCACCAATGCTCTATGAAGATCACTTCCCAGCTACTGATGAGTCTCGTGTGAGCATGGTGCATTTTCCCACTCTGAATGATTGACAATAAAAATACTGAGATCCTGGTTTTGTTTTTCTTGTCCCATTTGTGGTCAGAAATAATAAAAGTAAAATTACAGAGTGGCTTTACCAAAAGCTAAATATGAGTTTGTACTACCCCTGGCAAAATTATGAAATCACTGCACTTAAAGAACGCCCCCCAGCATTTATTACTTTATTACAAATAAACAAATCAGGAATATGACACCAAACAAAGTTTCTTTAATATTCAAACATTTCATTGATTCATGAAGCATACCTCAAGCATAAAAGGAATATTTTATTTAATGGCATACAATTCCGATCAAGTAGATTCTGGCAAAAATCTGGAATCACTTAACAGTGAGGGTAATATTATAGAATTACCTTAATAACTGCATTTGTAAAACAAATACTGACACAAACGCAAGTTTGTCTGTTTTTAAAAGGGAAAGACCTTAACAGTTGTGTAAAACAAAACAACACGAAAGGTTCTTAGTCACCTGTGTGATTACAATAATAAACAAGATGGGAAGGTTATAAAAAGAAAATGTACATGTAGACCAAGTAAAATGTGTCTGGATAGAACACAGAAAGCAATGCAAAGTAAATTTGTCATACTAAAAGTCAGTTATTATTAAATAACTGTAAGAAATAATAAGGAGTTACTGAAATGGGATTTACAAAAAGAAAAGTCAAACAAATCAGCACTAACACCTAAACAGAATAAATCAAGGTTACAGTAAGCTAAAGAGACGCCATCATGGATTGACTGGCTTAAACTGATATGCAGTGATAAAACACAAATCTGCATTGCCCAAAGAATTTGGCATTTTCTTCCCATGCCCATTCCCATTCCTATGGGCTCACTCCTAGTGCTCTGGTTTCCTCTCCAGTATAATGATGTATATTATATTATATTATATTATATTATATTATATTGTATTGTATTGTATTGTATTGTATTGTATTATATTATATTATATTATATTATATTATATTATATTATATTATATTATATTATATTATTGAACTATGCTAAACTGCTCTGGTCTAATCTGAATATATATTACAAAGTAATATTTTGAGTCAGTGTAATGTTGTGTCTGTCATAAATAGTCATTTAAGATGAAATCAAAGTAAATTCAACCTATTTTTTTAGATGCAAGGCTGATCTATTGATTATTATGTAAGATATCTGGACAAAGATCAAACAAAAAAATATTATTGCACAAAAGTTGATTGTTGCCAAATCTGTGTTGCCAAATTTGCTATGAAGTAACAGTAAGCTGGGTGAATATACTAGTTGTGGTGATATTTTTTCACTACCCAGATCAATCCAGTCAGAAAGATACAGTATCTGTAATGGCAGTGGATGGAGAAAATATTTTGGGATTGTAGTCTGGGAGGAGAGAAAACATGTGCTGATTTGAAATGCTTACAGTTGTTTTCGGAGAGTTCTCTGTCTGCTTTGAAGTCTACACCCCACTGAGTGACCTAACTTTGACACAGAGTAGTGGACAGCACTATTTTTATTCCCCTCAGAAGAAAGATTTCCTATTTTTTTTCTTGTTGTGTAGTACAAAATTGTACGAGTAGGTTTGATGATATTTAGTGTAATATTTTGTTACATTGTTTAATACTGAATAAAAACACTGATGACACTTGATTCTAAATTAAATAAAATGATTAATACTCAGAAAGGTATGTCTATTGTTTATTTTGTATTTTGCCTTGAATTTACAGAATGTTAGAAAAGTAGGTTACTCTATATTATCAAAACCTAAACTGAAAAACACAAAATGATTTGCACTGGTGAAATATCAGATTTAACACCACATATTGAAAAAGGATTATTGGACTAAAGTAAAAACCACTGGATCACAGACCAGTGGCATATGTAATTAAGTTTACCTCTCTGTGTTAAACGCTACAAATAAGTTTTCCCTGACTGACATACTCACTACAACATAGTACAGGTTTATGTAATATTATCTTAGCTTGCTTGTAGCATAGTTTTAGCATTTTCACTAGGAACCATGTCAAATTTGTGTTCACATGGACTTTCAGAGTTCCAGTGCACTTTCACCTCACAAAGTCATTGCTTGTATGTGTGAGTGGAAATGTTTTATGAAAGGTATATTAATACCATACATGGGTGTATTTTCAACTTGAGCGCAGTGATCTTGGACCAACGATGACCCTCATTATTAAAATTGTACAATAGGGTCATACCAGATAATGTGATTAAAGATTCACATACAATTTATGCAAATATATAATAGATTTGGATATTTTTTTACATAAACAAACAACCGAGTATAATACTTTTGTGTCTTATTTATTCAATTTCTTCTTCTTTTTTTTGTTTTTACTTACACAGACAAATAAGAAATTCTAAAGGATTTACAAATTTTCAGTCATCACTGCATCTTGCAACCCAAGAAAGGTTGTTTAGTGTTTGTTAAATAAAAAAAAAAAAAATTTTCAGGTGTGCTAACCCAATTACAAAGCCTTGCCTGATAGCTAAATAATGCATAATGTGATTAGTTGCAAAAAAGAGCTTCTAGGTATATTGCATATAATATATAAACAGTCAGTCAATAAATAATAGACATTCGGGATTTAACTCATTTTAATCCATTTAAATGTATATAGAAAAAAAACCGTAACTAAGTATGTAATTTATACATGTATAAATAACCTCAAGTTAAAATAGTTTATGCAATTATGCACTTTTGGTCAGAATGTAAATGACTCAGCCCAGCATGCATACATCTGCTGTGACATCCAAGTCACTTACTGACACCCAAGACTTTTATTGTTCTATGCACGGTATAGCATTTCATTACCAACTGTATCAAATGTGATGTAAGAATGGGAGGCAAAAAAAAAAAAGATCCAGCTGGAAGGTGGTCTTTTGATCCTCCAGTGCTGTGAAGCATTATAATAATAAACTCTTTGAAGTCAGTTTACAGTATTGTACTGTGGCATCACTAAGGTCACTACTAAGCCTTAACAAAAATGTTCACTCTGTCTATGGCAAGCGCTACAGGCAACACCAATAAATCCCGCTTTTTTTAAATTGAACAAACAACTTCAATAGCAGCAGTCAAAAATACTGTACTACTGAAGCAAGTTCATGAAAGACGTGGGGACAATTTGCGGGCAAGTTGTTCATCCATCGCCATTCTGGAACACACATACACACTCCATATCGGCCATTAGAGAGAGAAAAGATGGAGAAGACGAGGAAGAATTGTTACAGCTTTTAATGGGACTTGGATCTTGCCCTCTCTCTACTAGAAGGCACTGATCAATCATGGCCTGATTCTCTGAAACTGTTTGTGCTGCACTCCTCATTCATCACCAGACCCTTTCCCATCCAGTCTTAGTGCAGCCTGGAAAAAAGACTTTCAATTAAGCGACACAAAATTGATTCAGTTGGCTAGATTTGTAGGATGAAAGGCTAAGTGAGGCTGTTAATGAAACAGAGGCAATTGTTTATTTGCAAGGTCAGTAGTTGGTTGTCTTTTTGCTCAGCAGCAGTGACAATGACAGAGGAATGAGACATCATGTCCAATTGAAATGTAGAAATAACAAGAGCAAAATGACCTCCTGAGAGGTTCATTCATTTTTAGATATGCAGCTTTAAAGTGATACAACATAATTGATTATTTTTCCTTTTTGGAAATTACAAAAGGCTTTTTGTTTTGTTTTTTTCTGGGGTTTTTTACAAATTATGAATGGTGACAACAAAGCACTGGCTTTTATGTGACCTATGACATCATGTTTGTTGTTATGAGAGTCATTGCATGGATTCATAGAGTAAAATATGTAGTAACAATGTTAGAATTATATTGTTACATTGTGCTAATATGGCCCATCGCAATCATTCATTATAAATGGGACTGTGGTAGCCTAACGATTAAGGTACTGGACTCTGGACCTGATATCCCAGGGTTGTAATCCCACCTGTGCCAAGTTACCACAGTTGAGTCTTAAAGCAAGGCCCTTAACCCACTATTACTTGAATTGTAAGACTGTATCACTTGTAAGTTGCTCTTCATAAGGGCATCTGTTAAATTTCGTTTATGTAAATGTAAATAGATGGTGATGAATTTGATCACTTTTTTAAATGTAGATTTTTCCATTTGGTCTTGAATGTTACATTTATTCACATTACATTACCAAACTATTGTTCTATTGAATTTAGAAGCACTGACTGGGAAGGCAACTAACGAACATGAAACTCAAAGTCTTGTTCATGAAAACAGTGTGAGATGACTTTTAGTTGCAACATACAGGAGGAAGCTAACAAAAGATGGATACACTGAAGCCATGGAGGGATGCCCATGGTCAGCAGCAATTAATGTCAAATATAAGTGGTTGAAATTTACTTTTCTACATTGCTGCTTACATCACAGAAGTGTAAATGTCCTTTGGCAAGGCATTGACACAGCTCAGCTGAGTCCAGAAAAGTTTACTCCACTTCTGGATATGGTTAGCATAAGGCTTCTTCTTTAGACATTTGTAAGTCCCATTTGTGAAAGTAACTCCATAGTGTAGTACTTAAGAAAGGTTTGTCAAAGGTTTAAAGATCAAGAGTTTTCCGGTCAGGATCTTGCCCTTGACCTTTACACTATAATTCCTCCATAGTCCTTGAATTCCTTGCAAATTCAATGAGAGTATCCTTTAAATAGTGAATACTGAATTTGAACTGTAAAAATTCAATAATTTTCTTACGAATCTTTTGGGCAAACTAGTAAACCTCTGCCCAGACTTTTTTCATGAATACTGCTTTCGTTTTCTTTTTATTATTTTCAAATGTAATATAATTAAATGTAAGAAACACTGAATTGCCCATATTGTCTCATCTTTTTTGTACATGGGGATGTATTTTAATTTGTATTGATTTCAGATGAGACAAAAAATTGTCTACTTTAGGTTTTCTAAAGGCGCCATACTATGAGTTATTTTAAGTTTTGTTCTGCTCAAGATTTTTTTTCTTTAGTCATATATTATGATTGGCACTGCTGTCTCCGGCTTGCTAATTTTGGTGCTAAGACACTGTTCTCTGCAAAACAGCATTGTTTATTTTTAAAAGTGTTTTCCCGAAAACTAAAGAGATTGAACTGTGAAGCTCACACCTTTCTACACAATTCACCCCAAAACCAAAAAGAATTTTCTTTATTTAAACTACCTAATGTCTAATTATTGCTAAAATGTAAACACATTGTTAGGAAATGCAATATCATAATATGACACATAATATATCATAAATACAGACTATAAATAAACAAATAATTAAAAATAGGCCAGGTAGGAAGTTGGGGCACACAATTTATAAGTGCTGTATACAATTTGACTACAGATTAAAATTCTTCAGTTTTGTGGGACGGAATTCATATAAGCTCAGTTCATGTTCATATTTAATAGACAGCTGTGAAAAACATTTATGAACTAATTATAAAAACATGGTCATAATGTTGGTCATAATACTTTTCTTTTCTCATCTTTTCATTTCTGAATATCTCACTCTCTACAAGGCGCACCTCTTTTACCTCCTTTCAGTCAGACACGTTTTTTTTCTGGATCAATTTGCTGTCTATTTTTTAATCCATGGCAGCTGGCTTTTGCTACATCATTTATCGGATAAGCAGACACAATTATCCAGCATGACCTACTGTGATTCCAAAGCTCCTCCTCGCTCATACATCTCTTTGCATTTCTGTCTCTCTGAGTCCTTTTTTTGCTCCTGTAGTGTATTCAGAATAAGATGGCATTATGCTTTAGTGAGACAATTTGTTAATTAAGTTAATTAACATAGTTAATTAATAGAGTAATAGAGTTAAATTAAATTAAATTAAATTAATAGAGGTAATTTGTCTAGTTAGTAAGGCATATACTCCAAATGCTACCCTGACATGTCATAACCTGTTTAGTGGTAGATGCTGGTAAAGAGTACAAACATTGTGTATGACCTGATTAGAGGTTAATTGATTATGTATGACTTTGGAAGACAGAAACACAATATCTGATATGATCTTTACATTTCTTGGGAAATTCACATACTGAGGGATTTCACACTCTGAACCTGAACTTATGGTAGCATCCACTATTGCAGCTGCAGGTGTTATCTCAAGAGGGTGTGTGCGCGTGTGTGTGTGTGTGTGTGTGTGTGTGTGTGTGTGTGTGTGTGTGTGTGTGTGTGTGCGCGCGCAGGTAAGCAGAGCCAGGAGAGAAAGGTGTTATCTGGTTACAACCTTACCCTTGCTGTTGGCACCTCATTAGGCTGGTTTCCCTAGAAACAATGTTTACATTGAATGGCTACATTCATGCACCTCTTACACTGCACCAACTCTGGTGTCAGCCTCATGCTAATGAACATATGAATATTAATGAGGCATGTACTCTGGTGGTGTCAAGCAAATCCGTGTATTGATTAAGAGGTGATGAGTGCCATCTTGGCACTTGAAGTGTCCAAAAAAAATCTGCTTTTTTATATCAAACCAATCCCTGTGGTCGCACCTGCCACGACCTGATATGCTCAGGTGAGTATCACATATGCTGATTTTTCACTCTAATCTGTGACTCATGTGGTGTCATATTAAGGGCTAGATTTCAGTCGTGTTTAAGAAGCAGAGAGAGAGACAGTTTCCTGCCCATGTCGGTGCCAGGCGGATGCATGGGGATGTAACGGATGTCTCAAACGCATAGGTAATGATGCTTCTCTAATCAGTCACCTGGCTCTGCCTGTCCTGCTTACTGTCATATATCCACTGTCATTTCTTTACCACAAAGAGATGGATAAAAGCACAGATTAATTAATATTTGTCCAGATCTGGTCAAACAGAATGTGTTTCATGAAAGCTGTTGCTTACATCCAGTGAATAATTTGTTTGATAATACCATTTTCTTAACATTATGATGAAAGGAAGGAAGAAGATATGCAGTATTTTTATGACACCTAACCTAAAAAAAATTAAACCAAAACATAATAATTATCATATTTTACTGCTGCAATGACAGGCAGTGGAAAGCTTGTAGCCACCACAGAGCTCTAGAGACTTTAAGCTCAGGTACAACATTCCCTCTGTGTATTCACAGATGGCATGACCTACTGAAACTACTGTCACAGTTCACTCTACAGTTTTTGTTCCCATTGTTCAAATTTTTAACCACTTTTATACCATTAAAATTGTACTATGAGCTTGGCATTTTTCTGAAATGTTTAATGGAAGAAACAACTGTTACTTGAATATGTAATTGTTAGGGTTCCTACCTTCCCCCGGTGCCTTCGGTCGTTCTCGCCGGTCGCCATTACAGAGCCATCGGCGGGGTGGTCTTATATCCATTATCTCAATTATGTCCTGATCCCAAACAGCTGCTACACGTCCTACAAAGGCGTGGTGTTAGCGCTGTTCGGGGCCAAGTCATTGTTATTCCAACAGGATTCCATCGCTGCTCGGTTCGTGCGTCTGACCACCGGAGCCCTTGCGCCCTTCAGCGTTCCCTAGAGATAGTGGTAAAGTTCCGGGGGCTTTTAGTGCCGATGGACTAGTATGGGC
>JAUZSU010171563.1:0-13122 GCA_034780255.1 Parotocinclus maculicauda | reverse complement strand
GGGCTCACTACAGGATGTCTGACCCTCAGGCCAACCGCATGAAGCCTTTTTCTGGTTGTTTGGAGACATTCACACCAGTGGCCTACAGAAGGTACTTTTCTAGGGCTCTGGCAGTGTTCATCCTCTTCCATCCTGTTCATCCCCATTAAGGGGTTAAGAACCTTTTACAGACATGTCCAGCTCTCCTAAAGTAAATGCATGTCTCCTGGAATCTCTTCCATACCCTTAAGACAGTGCTGGAAGACACAGCATACCTCTTGACGTTGGCATGTACTGATGTCCCATCTTGCAGGAGTTGGACTACCCGTGCAACCTTTGTAGGGTCCAGGTACTGCACCATTGTACTAGTAGTGATGCTGACCGCCTTATCCCCCCAAATTCCCATCACACCCGGCTAATTACCTGTCCAGATCAATATCCTTATAGAATAGAGTTGATGATATACTGCGATTAAAAAGTGTTCCTGTAAATTTCTTGAGCAGCGTATATTGAGATGTAGGAGATGCATTTAGTCACTGTGTAATCACAGGGTGTTGAAGGGATCTTATTACTCCCAGTTCCCAGTAGACCAATATGATCTGTATGTTTGTCTGTTTTCAGCAGTAGTTTCTGTCTTAATTACCATGTGTATTTGCACCTTGGCCCTGGCACTGATGTTCAGTGACAGCTTGTCCCAGAGCATCAGCATGACATCTTTGCCTGGCTCAGATATCTTAGTTTTTTTTAGACAGAGTAAATGGTTTAGACCTTGAAATGAATATGGATTTTAAGATTAGCCTAATGAACAGCCACATTTTTTTTCTACTTGAGAATATACAAGACAACTTAACATTGTACTGAGTTACAGTTCTATACAGACAGTTATAACACAGATACAGGGATAACAGTTGTGCAGTTTATTAAATGTTCAATTTGCTAAATCATATGGCATTTCCTGATAGAAATACTAGGATATTTTATAAGTGGCATTATACCTACAATATTAACAGCTCAGGAGTCATCTGCTAGAATCTGTAGGACATAACTTCAGTGTGTTCCTGTTCCATGGCTGTTTTGTAGCATCTATATTTAAAAAACAGACAATGCATTTTCTGTCCTTCAACCTACAGATATAACAATTTAAAAATGTCTGAAGAAAATATTGGTTTTGTTTAAATGATTGAACATAAGCTAGGTTGCTAAATCATTTTGTCCAAGTTTCGTATACAACTCGTTATAGCATCCACGATGCAACAAGGAACTCTACAGGAGATAATTCTTAGTTGGTTACTGTCTGACTGCATACGTCATCTAGTTTAAAGACTTTGGTGATAGGTATTTGTCTCTGTAAGAATATCCATTTTACTTCTAAAGGCCTTGTTAAGTAGTCAGTTTAATTAAAAGCATTAACTAGCAAGCTGCTTAAATCATTTGTCTGTAATAATTCCTTCCTCTCTAGTTTGGGGCCCTTGGGTAATTTGGACACTTCCCAATGTATCGTGTGATTGCTTAATAAAAAGAAGCTGTAACTAATGGCAATAGCAAATCACAGAAACTGTAATATATTAGAGAACAATTTGACCTTAAAATAAAGTGGTAGGAAGAGTGATGTAAACTGGATGGGATACTTAACCATTGTTGTTTTCAAAATGATTACCAAGTGTTATTTGATATATTTGATATATTATTTTCTTATACATTTATTTTGTGGTAAATAATGGCAAATTTAAATGCTCTGGTATTATAAAGTACATCCTTCACAAATTTTTCATACCTGATTTTATGGCCACAGAGGAACCGGGGGCCCCAATGGTGGTACAGGGGACAGGTCAATTGCAGGGGAAATACACATACACACGGGGACACCCTAGAGACATCAACTGATTGTGGAAGGAAACTGTAGTACCTGGAGGAAACAAATGCAGATATGGGGTGAACATGCAAACTGCACAAAGGAAGCAGTTGGGCCAGGACTGAACTTAAGTTTCTGGAGGCAACAGCCCTAACCACCTGCCTAATTATCATGAGGCATGAACTCCACAATAACTTTTAACGGTGTTCTATAATATTTGACACCAAGACGTTAGCAATACATTCTTATATTACTGTAAATTGTGAGGTGGGGCCTCCATGGTTCAGATTTGTTTGTCCAGCTCATCCATAGAGGCCAGATCGATTTGAGATGTGTAGAATGTGGAGACCAAGTCTAAACCTTGATTTTTCTAATTTCCATAAAACCATTCCTGAACAATTTCTGAAGCATGGCTTGGCTCAATATCTTGCTGAAAGAGGCCACTGGCATTGCCATGAAGGAGCATACTTGGTCTGCAACAATGTTTAATTAGGTGGTGCAGGTCAATGTAACATCAACATGAACCTAAATCACAAGGTTTTCCAACAACACATTGCACAGGCCACCATACTGTCAGTGCATTTTACCTGTCAGTTGTTTGAACGTTATGGCTGATTGGTCTGTGGTTTTCTGTATTTTACTCAGGTTTGTTTATTAAATAGTGTTCACTATAATGTTTTTTTTAATAAGATCCAGCATGGATGTATTTGCAGTATATTAATGTTCCGGCAATTGGTGAGTGAAAGCATATAAGAAGGTTTCCCTGTAGAGCTGCCAGCAGTTAGAAGGAGACAGAGGAAGAGAAAGAAAGTGACACAGAGAGAAACAGAATGAGCAAGATAGATGAAGTCTAATCACATTGTAAAGCCGCACATTGTTAGCTGGTTATGGTGTGACGCCACTCTTTGTTTGGACACAAAATGGCAGCCTTGTTCTAGCTGAAGGGCTGCCATGGCCAAGCGACTGCCCCGTCGACCACATGTCCATATTGGAGGTGATTAATGATACCTGCCCAGGAGAGGATCTACTCATTAAAATCTCAATTGAACATCACACAATGCTGCTCTCTTCTACCTCTTCTTAATGCTGCCAAATTCGCATGTTCTTTTGAGCCAGAGAGGAGCAGGGTGATTAATATCAGGAATAAGAACGACAGCACACAAGCATGCTGGTGAATCACCCAATCTGTAGTCCTTCTATTCTAAAAACCTTCTATTTTTCCCACTTGAATGCCAAGCGAACAGGTCGTCCCAGTAGGATGCAATTAGGCATTAGTTGCCATAGTGTTTTTTGTATGCAGTCTGGACAGCTAATTTCTCTTAAGATAAATCTCTGTGTCCACCTTACTAAAATTAATGCACAAGCCTTTTCCTGAATGTTCCCGATTCCAGATAAGAAACAAAAATTGTTTCCATGAGGAAATAGTGAACAATATGTTGCACTGCATAGCATTTCTGTGTTAATAAGAAGGCAGCTTTACAGTGTGTCACAACCTGGCAACAAATGTTTGATGTGCAAGTTAGTGACATTACTATTTAGGTTACATTTAAATTGAGTTTTTTTAGTTTGTGACTTTTTTTAAATTGCTGAATTTCTGGCAGAACTAAAGATTATGATACCAATAACATTCACTCAGAGCTGAGACAAGGCCAAGGAGATTCAGAATATTTATTATACAAAAAGTAGGCAAACCCGGCAAGGGTTAGCAGCGTAATGAAACAAACCTCTATACAATCACCAGACAGTGCAGAACTGATTCAAAAAAGATCCAAAGGTTCAGATTGAGACACATGTCAAGGGACAAAAAATGAGTAATAACAAGAAAAACAAATATAGAGAGAAAAGACAATCAAACAGTTAAAACTACATGACTTTGCAGGTTAAATTGGTGAGGGAGCGATGAGTGAAATGGGAACACGAGCAGCACTGGCAAACAGGCGAACAGAAGCTTGAAAAAGTGGCTTGTGGCCTTCCTCTGTGTGTGTGATAGGGTGGGTGGTGCTCTAGGAAGTGCAGTTTGCCCCTGTAATGCGGCTGTGGGCATGAGAACAACTTATATTCACACTTTTTAGATTTTTAACTTACAATTACTTCAAATCAAATTTAAAACTCATACACCTTTGTATTGTAGGCTACATCAGCATCTGGTGCATGGGGCATGTGGCCTGGGTCCTCCCCGTGTCTACGTGGATTAACTCTGGGTACTCCAGTTTTCTCCCACAGTCCAAAGACATGTGCGTAAGGTTCAGTGGTGTCTCTAAAGTGTCCCTTAGTGTGTGACTGTGTGTGTGCCCTACAATGGATTGGCGCCTCGTCTAGAGTTGTTTCTTTCCTTGCACCCAGAGTTGCCAAGTGGGCACCGTCTGGCCCACAAAATCGTGTGGATTAAGCGGAAGATAATGGATGGATGGATGGTCTAATAGGTCACTACAGATAGCACTGAATAAACATGAAAGGTCATAGTTTGATTAAATTAAATTGTGCACAATACAAATGACCTTTACTACGTGCACAATTCTCTCACTTACAAATATCACGTGGCAGGTAATAGATGTTTTTGTGGCCTTCTGATAAGAGAATTAGATGTTTGAATACATTTTAATGCAAAAGACACAACACTGATTGTTAAAGCAATAGCCATTTTTGTTCCTGCTTATTATACAGTATGTCACATTATTTGGCTTTGTTATTGGTTATGCTGTTCGGAGAGGAATTAAACCCTGGCTCCATCTGGAACATTTGAGATAAATAAGAGCAGCTCATTGTTTATATATTTATTGCATAATTATCTGTGCTCAGCATAACATAAATATGTTAACTGGTAAAATGCCATGGAAATAATTAACTAACTTGAAAGTTTTATATAGTGCCTTGTTTGTGAAATACCTTGCTGTACTTTCAAAATGATATCTATCATGTTACACTGACATTGAACATCCTGACATCCTGTCTGAAATGGTCAACTCATGTTTTACTCATTCACTGATCAATGCATAAACTGCTCTATGCAGAACACTATACAGAGGCAAATCTGACAAATTGTCCAACGCCTAAATGGAACACTAAATGTTTGCCTAAATAGAACACATAATTTTGGGTAATATGTTAAATAGGGTGAGCTTTTAGACACATCCTTAGTCTTGCCACCAGTATCCCAGTGATACGATATACTGTAACATCACACAAACTTTACTTCTCCAGAAGTGGGATATGAGCTGGTATGGTGCTACGTACTGGGGTGACTCTTGACTATATGTGTCCTCTTCACAGTGGCCCTGTCCTTGTAGTCCCCTGTGGATAGGTGCAGTGCAACAAGACATCGGCAATAACCTTCCTGCGAGTCTAGTACTTGATTCTGTATTATGTCTATGAGTTTCTGTAGGTATGTTTCGCCTTGCCAGGTGCTCCTGAGGCTTAGCGCTCCTCAGGTTGGTGCTAAATCTTTGTTTTGCACAAAACAAAGGTACCCTAATGTTACAGTAAGGTTTTTATTTGTTTTTATATGTGTTAAATACAAATAAGGGTCGCAGGGAGTGGGGCCTAACTGTAACTGACAGAGTGCCAGTCCATCGCTGGGACACTTTAGGAACACTATGCCTGGAATTTGGTGTGTAGAATGAAACTGGAGTACTCAGAGTAAACCCACACAGACATGGGGCAAACACACAAGCTCCGCATAAAATCTGGGACGCAAACTTGGACACTTAACCAATGTACAATAGTGCTGGTAATTGATATTTAGTATCCACACAGATTTTTATCAATTGCCAAAGTCTTTTAACCTTGTTGAAATTGTAGCATGCAATAATTTTGTTCACAGCACTTGAATTTAGTTTTAGTTTTTGTTCCTACAAAAATTGTTAGCTTCTTAGAAAGCTGCATTAACAAAACATGCACTTGGACAAGGGTGACACGGTGGGTAGCACTGTTGCCTCACAGCATGAAAGTCAGATTCAGTCTCCTGATGTAGTCCTATCTATGTGGAGTCTGCATGTCCTCCGCTTGACCATGTGGGTTTACTCTGGGTAATCCGGTGTCCTCCCACAGTCCAAAGACATGTGTTAGGTTAATTGGTGTCTCTAAAGTGTCCCTAGTTTGTGTGTTAGCGTATGTGCCGTACAATGGACTGACACCCTGTCTGGGGTGTTCCTGACTTGTTGCCGGCTAGGTGCCTGCTCAGTGCTGGCTCTCCTGCAAAGTGTCCACAGTTAAGTGGATAGGAAAATTAATGATTGAATGCATATATTTTGATCAGGGTACCCAGACCGTAATATGACTTTTTGAGGTTAGATGATGCATTCTCTCTGCATGCCCTGCCCATGTCCGCATGGGTTTGCTCGAGGTACTCCGGTTTTGCTCCAAAGACGTGTGTGAGGTTAGGCAGAATGCAGTTTGTGGGTGTCCACTTTTTCTGATGCCTTAGACCAGCAGATGTAGGAAGTGATAATGTGTTATGTCTTTGTGTGCTGTGCACACCAGTCCACCATCGTAGCCAGTTATCATTAACCTTGTAGTGCTCATTTGTGTGCGAGCACGGTGATTGATCTGCTGCCCTAAATTCCACCATCCCTCCCTTCTCCTCTCGCTCCTTGTCTCTTGGGCCATGTAAAGGTTTGTGGAGAATGTAGCTGGATTAGCCAAATGGCGAGCAGGCAGCACTATTCCATTCCACCCTATACCCCCAGGTCCTCATTTTCCCATGAAGTGAAGAGGCAACCTGTTGCTGTTTAAGAATGTTCTGCTGTGGTTCTCCAGTGCCACTTCGTATTTGAACTTTCCTTTTGTATTCCTTGACGCAATTATTTTTGTGATGACGAGTTAGTGACCTTGTTGATTAATGTTACATTTCATCCCTTAATAGCATCGTTCACACATTAATGTCAGCAGTTAATCAATGGCCATTGCCAGAAGATCTCATACTGACCTTGGAAGATTCTTGTAATGAATCCTTATTAATAGCATCGTCTGCTGCATTGTGTTGACTCCTGTGCTTGCTTGTTAATTTTAATAAGAGTATGAGGCATGACAGTATGAGAAGTGGTTAGCGTTATCTCCTCACAGCCAAAGAGATACCTGGTTCTTTTTCAGCACGGACTCCACTTGTGTGCAGTTTGCAAGATCTCCAAGTTTCTGCATGTGTTCCCTTTGAGAAGTCTGGTTTTGAGGTCAGTTGATGTCTCAAAAGTGAGTCTGTGTATGTGTGTGTTTGTGTGTGTGTGTGCGCGCCCTGTCTGGGGTTGGTTCCTCTCTTGCGCCCTGTGCTGCCAGTTAGGACCCCTGTGACTCTTAACTGGATTAAACAGCTATAAATTAAAAACTTGATACTTCGGCAATATGGTGCTATTGAAAAGCGCTTTGCAATGTGGAAAATAATGTTCTGAGGTAGTTAAGCTAAAATAAATGTCCTTGTCCTTTTTATTTTATTATTCATTGAATTTACTTTTATACTGAATGCTCAGGTATTCTGAGTTTAATATAAAAAAATGACAAAAGCCTCTCTTACTCTCGTCACACTAATGTGACAACACATTCACAATGTGTAAAAAAAACATGCCATATGATACACGTGCTTGGATGTTCAAAAACAGAAATACAGTGGTGTGCTTCAGTGGCTGTAGTTGCTTAGTGCTGGACTACTTTGTGGCTTCTGGCTGTAGAGGTCTGACACTTTATCAATAACAGATCACAGCTGCCCCCAGGTGTATTAGTGGAAGTGTGTTGGTAGACGTGTTACCTGTATTGGCAGGTGAAAGTGTGAGAGTTGTGTGCTAAGAAAAGGTTGGATTGACTACACCCCCCCCCCCTCTCCCTCACCCATTCCTATATACTCAGGCATATGTGATTATCCACTCTCAGCCTCTGAGGGAGCTTCTCTCATTCAGCTCCCAATAATGAACCAGAGACTCACAATGCCCTCAAGTCATTTCCTGCATGCCTTCTCCTTCTTTTACTGTTATGCCATCAATCCCTTAGCGGTACTGGGCCTTCACACCCAGAACTCTGAACTGGTCTGTGCCCAGCTATTGTACAACTTTGTCTTATACACACTTACTAATATCACAAGCACTTCTGTTCTGCACTCCATTTCCCAGCACACATCACCTCCAACCCCCTTCATCCCCTAAATCACGTACCCGTTTTATGTTATTAATTGCGACATTTCATCGTCCTTGCACCATGCACAACATTCATTCTAGATAGCTATCTCTCTGGATCCTGCTTCTTCCCTGTGAGATTTAACTATCCCATTTACTCTGTTTCTGCTCTGCCTTACAGTGCTTGTGTTTAAGACCTTGTACCTTGCATCAGTTTCTTCCATCCTTCTAGTATGTCTGCCAGCTATAACAATTAAATGTCATTAGCAAAAACAATATGACAATTTCTCAAAGTGACAATATTATTTTAATTTCAAATGATCATTAAAAAAACTCACTAAAGAATTATAACTGTCAGAGATCAAAAAAGAACTACTCAAGTGCAGGTAGCTGGGCTTATTCGGTTTATAGCTGGGTTTGCTTGGTTTGTTTGGTATGTATGAATAAAAAATGAAAGAAAATTCAACCCTGACAATGTAGCAAATGAGAAAAGCAAGAAACACGTGTTCGCCTCACCCGTGCATGCTCTTGAGTCCTGATTCAATACCAGTGAACGATTTGTGAATCAAAGTAGAAGCTCCTGCAGCAGGGGTGAACTGGGCTCATGTAACTCAGAGATATAAATTCTGAAATCATAGAGAGAATTAGGAGCCAGCTGCACCAAAAGCAATGGTTGATCCTAAACACAGCCTATTACCTCAGGCTGAGCCCTACCTTTACCCCTTTGCAAAAAACCAAAGTTACAATCTTTCCCTTAATACCTGGCGGCCGAAGAGCTACCAACGGCAGGAACATACTGTATAACATTAATATTATCACTGCACTAAAACCTGTGAAACTGACACACCTTATGACCATTAGAACAATATTCCAGTTAAAGTTTTGTTCAATGTTTATTCTGTATCAGCATTAAGAACCTGAAAAAAACGAATTAACATAATTTACCATTAGGTCCTGTTGATGCCAGTCTAGAGTAACTACAGAAACCATCTGACTAAAACATTAAGAAATGGACCAGTATCAAAATGGGGGAAAATATTCCCTGTTCTCAGTTTTCTGGTGACAAAAGTGCTCGACTCAGATGAATAAGACCTTATGCCAGGTCCTGATTTTAATTAGATTTTAATAGTGGCTTTTAAAAATTTGATTATTGATGAATTGGCTATTTCTTCTCTGTTATGTGACTGATAGGTAAGGAAGCAGACAGTTTGCCGAGAGCATTGCCTGCAGATTTGGGTACTTCAACCATGGACCTTAAGGAACGTAGACATCGCTCTCTGACCCGCAGCCACTGTAACAAAGAGATCCAGTTCACAACTTCAACTCTGGATGTCCCCACACAGAAATCCTACAGCACCAGTGAGACTCTCAACTCATTTGAGCATGAAGCCAGTCTGCCCTATAGAGCCTGTGTGACTAACTTAGTACATCAGGAAGCAGACGAATACTGCAGACAAGGAGGTAAGTTCATCACATGCCTCTGTATGGCCACTGAGATTACCAGGCAGACTACTGAAGCCTCTTAAAAGTCCAGACTCCATAGAGGCCATTGCAACAGATGTCACAGTTTAAAAATGATCTAGTGCTGTGTTAACATTAGCAGTTCTGCACTGCTTGTGTTCCTGGTACTTTTTGTCATAGTTTCACTTTTTCACACCGTTTGGTATTAAATATACTGTGTTTGGCTACTGTTCTAAATTATTTTTTTTTCTTATACTATATAGAGGTTGGGACGGCACGGTGGCTCGGTGCTACCCAGGGTGACTCATTGCTCACAGCAAGAAGGTCCCGGGTTCAATCCCAAAATGGAGTGGCCTTGGTCCTTTCTGTGGGAAGTCTGAATGTCCTGCCTGTGTCTGTGTGGGTTTACCCCGGGTACTCCGGTTTCCTCCAACAGTCCAAAGACATGCTTGTTAATTTAACTGGTGTCTCTAAAGTGGCCCTAAGTGTGTGATCGTGTGTGTGACTGTGTGTATGTGCCCTATGATAGATTGGCGCCCCGTCTAGGGTTGTCCCTGCCCTTGTGCCCAAAATTGTCAAGTGGGCAACGGCTGGCCCGCAACCCCTATTTGGATTAAGCGGAATAAAATGGATGAATATATGAAGGTTGCAGAAATTAAACTGTTTAATTGCTAATTGGTAGGTGTAATTACATTTATTAAGTTATTTTTTCTTTGGTTATAAGTTCACTAAATAATATTCAAATTATATTCAATTTTATCTTTTTACTATTAATCTTGAGGGAAGCAATAATAACGCAAATGGTTATTGTGATCACAGCACAGTTCCAGAGAGTCCTGGTTTAATCCTGACCTCCACTCCTTAACGTAGAGTTTGCGCTTTCCCCATACCATTGTGGGTTTCCTTTAGGATTAGTAGCCACTTGAGATCTTCATCAAAGTTGAAATTTTCCCGCACATTTTACAACAAGGGTTGCAAAAGGGATGCAATTACTAGATAGTATTCTGTTGGTTAATCATTACCTTATACTAACTATAACTGTGAACTGATATTGTGCATTATGATTACTTAAAAGCTTATTTAATAAATAACTATCAATTATTACACGAGTCCGTGTTACTGTTAGTTTAATAACTAACAGAGATTCAGTCAATAAGCTGTTAAGTAATCAAACAGTTCTTAAGCAACCGCCAGTATTCATAACTGTGGATCTCGCCGTGTCACGATGATGTGTGATGGAGAGTATCATCATCCCACACGCCTTTACTTGGCTCTTTTCTCCTTACACATAAAGCTGTTACATGCCCCACTCATGTGCACCTCCTTGTCTGGTATTTCTATGCACCTTTTTTCTATGGTTTGTTGTTTTTTCTGTCTCTGTGTGTTCCTGTCTCTTGTGCATCTTCATGTCTAGTACATTTTATGCTTGATGGCATACTATCTGGCGATCCTGTTTTGTGCATCATTGTTTGCTAAGCAGCTTACTGTCTGGTACCATTGGCATTGTTTCTTTTGAATTAGTGTTTTTGTAGCTTTAAGCATTGTCGTTTTGTCTTAGCACTGTTTGTTATCATTATCTGCTTGTTTTAGAACTGTGCATCTTATTTAGCACTTTGTCTAGTGTCATTGTTAACATTGTCTGTTTGTGTAGTACACTGTCCATTTATCACATTGACTAATTGTGTTAGCACATTCTCTGCTGGCTTTAGCTTGTTAAGTTTGTCCATTGTGCTTGTGTTCCGATTAGCTCTTTGTCCGTTTTTGTAGCACTGTCTGTTTGTATTAGCACTGTCTATTTATATTAGCACTGTCTATTTATATTAGCACTGTTGGTTTGTATTAGCACTGTTTTGTGTTCATCCTGTTCCCTGCCTTGTCTGCGCCATGTCTGATGTTATTAAGGGCATACTCACACTGGAAGTGTTTAGCACCAAAGCACCATACGTTTAACCAGTTTGATCTTTTCCATGCTCATGCACACTTGAAGAGTTGGGTTCGCTTAAGGTTTGTGCCTGAGCACGGAATACATTGTCAGCTGCCTCACTAAAAATCTGCTGCGTGAGTAGCACTAAATGCATCTTTAAGGAGTATAAGAGGGCTGTGTGTCAGCACGCCTAAAAAAGGGTATAAAAAATCCACAAGGTAAGTACAATCACAAAATTAATTGAGCTGTGCATTTTTTTTAAAGTATGATGTAAGCATGCTTGGGCCCTAAAGGTTTGAGCACAGTGTGACCACAGGCCAGCGGGGTAGTGGGGAGGGACAATTGTGCTCTAGCATGGTGCAAGGCCACTAGGCATAGTTTGAGTACGCCCTAAATCCCGCACAATAGCACTTACGCTGATCTCCGTCTCTCTTTCTCACCCCATGCATTACTTCACAGATGTACTGCATATATATATTTTTTTTAAAGTTGAAAATCGTGAATTTGCTGTATGCCGAGCACACTGAATCCACGCAAATGAATTAATGCTGTAGCAGGATTCTCCGGTACTCATAGTTTGAGCAATTTGCGTCTTGTTTGTTTATGCATAAAACTTTAATTTCCTTTCTTTGTCCCCTAAACTACTATCAAATAACTATCTACATAGTATATAAGTCATATTATATAAGCAATCTTAAGATTTTTTTAAGTATATGGAAGGATATATGTAGTTTATATGCAATTACTTCACCATATCAGATTTATAAAGTATTTACTAAACTACAACATCATTTTACATTATAAGGGCTTGACTAGTGGTGGTTTTTGGTATATGTGGAAAGTATTGGAACCAACCTGCCATATGTGTATTGAGGACCAATATGTACTTGTTAAATATTTGTCAACTAACCTAAGTAGAATACGGTAAAAAGCAGCTGATATGTTCTCATCCATATTGTAAAATGTTATGATTGTTTTGATTTCTTTTTGGAATTTGTTTTAGAATTGTGTTGTTGGAAGTGTTAGGGATCGCGTTGTGAGTCCCGTTTTGCGTTGTTCGCCGCGATATGTTATTTTGTCCCTGTCCTTTAGCGTTGTGTTTCCGGTTTTCCCCGCTTTTTTGTTCGTTGCGTTTTTATGTTCTCCGTGTTTTGTGCGCACAGTCGTTATTTTATATTTCGTTTTTAAAGTCCCCTAAAACCCTTTAGGGGCTTTTCCGCCCGTGCTCCCCGGCAGCAGATGGCGCCTGGGACGCAAGGCAGGAAGGGGCTGATCCCTGGACCCGCGGCCGGAGGGGTCGTCCCCGGACCCTGGCCGCTAGATGCCGCCACAGGGTCGCTATCGGCGCCAACCCCGATTTCCGGCCGAAACGGGCAGCCCCCCGGATCTTCGGCTATCTGCCGTCCAACGCTCTAAAGCCGTCCCTTACTTTTTCCCCCGTTTTTGTCCTTTTACTTTTCTTTAGTTTCAGGCTATTTAGGTTCGCTTTTCACTTATAGTTTTCGGGTGTGTCGTGGTACCCTGGCTCCAATAGGCGCTGTTGTTTGGTCCTGGCACGAACCTCAACGGACCCTCTGGCGCGGAGCCACCCCCGGCTTCACTAGGCGCTGTTGCTTGGTCGCGGCACGAAGCCCTACGGACCGTCTGGCGCGGAGTCACTCCTGGCTCCGAAAGGCGCTGTTGTTTGGCCCTGGCACGAAGCCCCTACGGACCCTCTGGCGTGGAGCCATCGCGGAGGTATCACGACCCCCTCTCCACTGGCCGTCGGACCCTCTTCATTGCAGCCTGTTCACGGACCTCTGGGACCCTGC